>SCLD01133833.1:0-32807 GCA_004367895.1 Oikopleura longicauda
TTCGCGGCTTGATGATTCTGGAACTGAAGACCGTTTATCCCTACCTAGAACTGACTAAAAGTTATAGCCTCTTAGATATGCCTCGATTTCGGATTTTTGGCTAATGCTAAGGAATTTCTACCATCGGTATTACCCTTAATTTAAAGCGTTTTTAGTAACAGAGAATTTTAAATATTTTGACTGACCCACATAACGTTATATTTAGTCAGATCGATGGTCAGACTCAAACTGATTGGCCAATTGACCAGGAGGAAAGTTTCTTCAATCATCTAATTGACATTCATTATGGCACTCGAGGTATCCAGGTAAATCCAAATAGTCAAAGCTTCATAGAAAACTGAGGATCAGACGAATTCTCATTGCTCATATAAACATAAGGGATGGCCGCAGATAATGGTTGAAGTATTTCTTGTGGATGATAATGGTCGGCGTGTGCTTTATGGATATGGGTCATCATATTTGCCATGCTCGGCGGGTTATGAAGAACTTTTGATTCATACGTGGCGACCAGCTGATAAATCGGTTAAAGGAAAATTACGAAACTGGTTACTCGGAACTGGACCAGAATTAAACGAACCCGAAGCAATTATTTCAAGCTCTACTCAACAGAGGTGATTAATAATCACTGATTATTTAGAAACGAAAATATTATTTATTTTTGTATCTAGGCAGAAATTCCCAGCAGAGTCTATGGGAACGGTCAAACTCAAACTTTACACGATAACAAAGAACTTTGAGAAATATGGAGTTGAAACTTGATTTTGATTGCATTTGGAAACAAATCAGAAGCCACTCCAAAAAAACAATTTCATTTGTAGCCACCCAGGCGCTGTTTTTACTGTATTTTTCTACTTCAAAAAAATATTTTTATTTTAATTTTCAAAACCAATGTCTTTAGATTCACGATGGACTCCCATGAGCAGCATATGAATGAATTTGTCTCGGCAAATGAAATGAATAACTTGGTTCATGATTATCTTATGGCTAGGATGAATATTTTTGTATTGTATTATCAAACTTACGTCATATGATTCATATGATATGAATCATTATTTTCTTTGAACGTCCAGAGTTCATCCTTAAAAAAGCTAATGGACACACTGGAGTCGCTATGGCTTTACAAAACGACCTTCAAAAAACAAAATTAAAAAATGAATTAAAAGTCAAAGAAACGGAAGAATCCGTTATCCGAGAACAGGTAAGTTTATAAAATTGTCTGGTATCTTGAATACTTTCCAGAAATCCATTTGTCTCTTTAAACATTTTTTTCAGATTCGCGATTTTATTTTATCCGGCAATATAAAGGAAGCTGAAAAAGTAATAAATTCGGCATATCCAGAATTACTCGACGATGATCATCTTCTTCATTTTTATCTCCAGATTCAGCACCTAATTGAACTAATTCGTCGAAAACAAATCGAACAAGCCGTTGTATTCGCTCAAGAAGACATTGTCGAAAAGGGTGATTATCCAGAATGTTTGCCAGATTTGGAACGAGTTATGGGTCTATTGGCCTACCCTGAACCAGAAAAAAGTCCATTTTCGGATCTTTTGAAACAAAATTTTCGACTCAAAGTTTGGTCACGAGTTAATGAAGGCTTGGTTATAAAATCGAGAATAGAACTCCTTGCACATAAATTTATCGCTTTGTATGAATGGTCACTGTCTATTTACTGTCTTCTGCTGACTTTGCGTCAAAAACCATCGATAAGATGCACCTGCTTTACAAATACTAGATGGACCTCTTGTTTCGACAAACTTGTCTGTTACACCTTTAACTTCACGAATTAAATGTGTGCTTAAATGTTCTGTTAGAATCTAAAATTTTGAGACCTACCCTTTATTGACCAGTTGGATTGGGTTGACTATTTTTGAACCAATTGAAGCAATAAGAAGCATAGCTCGCGAGCCCACTACCAGTCGACTTGATAAACTCATGCGATATGTTTTATGGAGTCAGCAAGTTTTACAAGAAAAAAATATAACTTATACGAAAATGACAAATTATGCTGATGTTGAATTCAAAGGAATTGATCTTATATTGAGTAGCAGAGAATAAGACTAGACAGTTGCGATAAAGATCAACATCAGATTCTACCGATTCATCTGTATGACAATTTCACTACTGACTGATAACTATAATTGTACAAAATTCAATATATCTGTATTTTATATTTAGAAATTCGAAATGATTGACTGTTCGGGAGATGGTCCGAGTCTTACTCGACTCATTCAAGAGACTCGAAGTTTAGCAACTGAAAATGCAAAGTTTTGTGAAATCAATTCCAAGTTGAGTGATGAAGTCAAATTACTAAAAAAATCAGAATCTCATTTCCAAACAAAGTTGGAATCGTACAAAGCGGAAATAGCCCGTGCTAAAGCAGAGACGGCGGCAGCAAACGATGGTTTGACTCGATCAAAATCACACGAAAGAGAAGTTTATCGAAAAATGCGCGAAATGAATGAAAACTTTGAGGTTGAGCACGAAAAAGCGAAAATTCTAGAGCTCAAAGTTCAAGAACAAATCGAAGTTAAGAAGGAATTTGAAGAGCGACTACGCCTACAGCGGGCTGATATACATCAACTGAGACAAGAGAATATCGAACTGTTGAAGGCGAAAGAGGCTACCGCCAAAGACCATATGAAATTGAAGATTGATCTTCAAGAATTGAAAAATCAAGAAAGTCAAAAAAGTAAAATTCTGGATCAGACAAGATTCGAAAGAGAAGATTTGACTCATCAACTAGAACTTACAAAAAGTGAACTTGGGATGACGTTTGATAGACTTCAAAATTGCGAAGAAGAAAGTCGTGTATTTCAAGACAACCATTCGAAAATAATGAATGAAATTGACAATTTAAGAAATCGTTTAAATGACGCGATAACATTGAATAATGAATATGAAGCTGAGATGACTGTGTTTAAAGGAAAATTGAGGGCATCTCAAGATAATGTCACAGAAACAAATTCCAAATTGGAAAAAATGACAAGACAAAATGAAGAATTCACTCTTAGAATGGATGAAAGGCTGAATGAAATTTCCAAATTGCAGACAGTTATTGAAAAAGAAAATATGGCTGGAATGGAAGCACAAGAAAGATTTGAAAAAGCATCAGAAACTGTCCAAAAACTAACTTTGAAATTGAATGAAGCAGAAATAGAACTCGAAGCTTGTAGTAAAACTCACTTAGAAACCGTTTCAAAGGGAGGTTTCGAATGTTATATCATTCATTAAAAACATTTTCGTTAAATCGTCATGTAAAATCATGTAATATCATTTACTAATATGAAACCGAAACAGTTACAATCTCAGAATGAGAAATCAAAAACGGAAAACAAGCACAATTTGAATGAATGTCTTGCAAAGATTTCAAACCTTGAAATTGACCTGAAAGAAGCCGACGATATAAATAACAAAAAAGTACTAAATAAAAGTAGTTTCTGACTGGTGTCATACGATATGAATCATATCATATGATCGTTGATTCTTAGTTCAAATTCTTTCCATAACTTATGGAACGTTACAAAACTTTTAGGAGGAGACCATCGTCGACCAATTCAAAAAGATTGAGGAACTCATCAAGAATGAAGGTCGTATCGAGGTCGAATTGGCTAGTTTGAGGTCAAAGGGAGAGACACAAAATAAATCGATCATGAATTTGAACAATCAGATTGCTGAATATAAAAAGGGATCAACTAAACAGGCATTGGTCATAGACGAAATCACGGCAGCCAATCACATCTTGAAACAAAAATATGACAAAGAGCATAAACTTCGACGACTCGCAGAAAAGTAAATATTTCAAAAGATTCGAAATATTCACAAGAACGGTTGTCTATGGGATTTTATTTTGATTTTCAGGACTGGAGAAGAAATGAAACAGAAAATGCTCGAATACTCTCGTACTAATAGGATTGTTGAAACTCAACTTTCAGAATTGACAGCAGAGTCAGCAAGAAATCTCACATCAGCATCTCAACTCAAGCGTAATCATCAAATAACTATCAACCAATTAGAGGAGGACCATCAAAATGAAATTCATAAAAATCGTTTAGGTAGGTGTAATTTCCTATGAATACGTATGATTCATAATAATTTCACTGGTGATCAAATTTGTATTTCAGAGAACGATTCAATACTTCGAGATATGGAAACGATTAAAACTGAATGGGAAAAAAGAGCTCGAGCTGCAGAAAAGAATTTAGTTTCACTATTGAAGGAGACAGATGAAAGTCAAGCTACTGCCAAAAGACTTAAGAAAGAAGTGAAAGTTCTTCGTCAGAAAAATCAGGCAGATGAACTTGAATTTTTGACTAGAATAAAAACTCAACAAGGTGCGTAGTTTCTTGAAATCGTAAACGAATTCGTAAACGTTTTTCATGGATTAACTGTTTTCAGATGATCTCATTTTCCAAAAGTCTATATTGATTACACAATGCCAAAGATTTGAATTCGCCAGGCTCGTGATGCGTGAACTTATCGTTATCAAAAAGGAAATAAAGTGAGTTTCACTAATCAAAATTTTCTGAATTATTACCTAAATCTTATAGCGAAAAGAAAAGTGGAATTTTACGATTCCGTAAAGTTGTAATTGTTGTACTGGCAGCCCGTCGACTTCGATCGCGTCAATTTGAACGTGAAAATAATGAATTTGAAACGATGAGTCTTTTGAGGAGAATAAAATGCGGTTTGCAAAATATTCAATTTAATAATGAGTTTCTGAATTTATCTAATAGCAACTGGCTGGCCGAAAATCTCAGAAAAGCTATTCATGAACAAACTGGTAAATTTATTTCTATTAATATAATATCTTACTTTTAGATTTTAGAAAAAAACTATAAACTAAACAATCAAGTTGCCTCGTTGAAAAAGAAACTAAAGTCCTCAACATCCTTCATGGACGAACTCGAAAAGCGCGTTATCAACATCGAAACCAAATCCTGAATCTTTCCTAATTTTAATTTCCTCAATTTCTATTTCAATTCTATTTTTTAGAAATAAATTTTATTTTTTCGAACAATACATTTATGTTTTTTCTTCAGAGTATGGTGGGCAAGTCTGGATTTATAAGAGATCCGTCAGGTTTGTTAATGTCGGTCATTCGGACTCTCGAAGATCATACTGATGAACGCCATAGAGATCTAGAAAGAGAAAAACTCGAAGAAGCGTATTCTGATATTGATCAAAAACTTGATAATGCTGTCGAAGGAAATTTCAAAGAAATTAAATCAACTATTGAGGTGAGACTCCTGCTGTTAGAACGAATATTACTGAGAATTAAAGCGTTTTGGTGAGATCGGAAGTGGAATAAGAACCTGCCGAAGTCGAATGGCAGAAGTCAAAGAAAAATTGGTTCAATGCAAGCAGTTGCTGCACTGTCGACAAGATGAACTACGCAGCTTGTGGGTGGAAGGCATCGAATACAAAAAGACTATGCAATTATTGGAATTTGTCAATTCTATTCGTGATACGCCCAATATGGTTGAGAAATTAGTTGCTGAAAATAATTTCCTAGAAGCATCACAAAAAGTTCAAAAAGCGCTACAATGGTGTCAAGAGGATTTAGGCGAAGTTGGGGCCCTTCAAGATTTGCGACACGAAATTCAAGCAAAGGTCAGGTTTCAAACTGGTTCCTTCTTGATCATTGGTCGGTTATAATTTATTACTGATAAAGTATCAATGATAATTGTGCCAACTATTTCAAAAACCTTTCTAAGCACCAATCGCTTTATTCGAGGCTTATTCAAGAACTGCAAAAATTAATTTATTCACATCATTCAAATGATGAGGAAATCATTCAAAATAATCTTTCGAAAATGGAACAATTCGCTCGTGCGCTCGAAATTTTAGAAAAAACTGATGATGGAATTGATGAGATTCAAAGTCAAATTGATACAGAGATATCGTCAATAGTCAATAGAGAGACGACTCAAGTATCTGATCGATCATTTTCTGAAACTGATGTCAAACCAGAAAGTCAACTTTTACTTCTCTTAGAAAATTTGATTTTTCAATTCCGTAATGTCGCAAAAATGCATCAAAGATTGCTTACGTCCGTTAAAAAGAGCAACTATAAAGCCGAAGAGGTCTGGTTCAAAATTCAAAATATTTTGAAACTCCTACTCAGGCTGGTATTCAAATAAATGAGGGTTTTATTGGCCAAGTAATTGCATATTATAGACTATAAATTATAGTTCATAATCAGGCTGGTTAACCTCCTGGACAACTTTCTTTTAGTAGAATCTTACACTGCCCACGCCTATTTTGAATGTAAACAATAGAGAAGATGAGGATTTTATCTGTGCCAGAATTTCGGTCCAGGGGTGTAGTAGCCTACTTATAGGCTATAAATTTATTTGAATCTTTTTCAAAGAGATTATCTGGAGGAAGACAATCATCGTAGTTTTACTTCCTTTGGAACTGATCTTCCAAGAGGAAAACGAAAAACAAAATTATTCCGATTCGACGCATCAACACATGCAATATCAATGAATACATATTTGAGAGAAAAACGTCAAGAAACTGGCGGGGGCGCTATTGCCGGGCCGAATTATTTCACTGCACAACAAGTGTGCAAGACATCAGCAAGAAACATCACTAAAATATATCGCCCATTGATGCTTTTTATTGAAGAAATTGAACGAGAAGTCAGACAAGATTCGATAGATTTGAGGTTTGTGTGATATCAAATATTATTTTAGTGGAAGATCAGTAATACTGCACCGCTGTCAAAATATACCAGCTATATTATAAAGCCCCATGCTCTATTTCGAGTGTCTTTTGGCCCGATTCCCGCACGCTGTGCTAGAGAGCACTCAACACCTCAATCCGAGCTTGGGACTTTAGCTAATTATATTCTAACGAGGCATACTATTGTTATTTCAGGCATTATGTGAATGATCATATTCAAAAAACGTTTATTCATCAAGTCAAAGCTGACCTTCGTATGGAATTGGATAACGCAACAAAAGTAACGGACCCCCTCAAAGTAATTGCTGATTCTTCTCAGCAAAAACTTATGCATGCGCCATCGCCAATCTTGCAATCAGCCATGGTTGTTTGTAAATCTGTTGAAGAACTAGTCGATGTTCTTACCGAGTTAGATGGATACAGAGAAACATTCTTTTCCCTCATTTGTATTGTACTTCAAGAATTTCAAAGATCGATTCAAGAATCCTTCCAAAATCTCATTCACGCCGAAGATGACTCTGTCGAAATTATTTCCTCGACGCTGATAGGACTGCATCAATATCCTCTACAATTTTACCACGCTTAGAAATATATTAAACTACTAACCTGAAACCGTTATTGAAAAGGTATTATTCATACCGTATGATTCGTTTATATGACTCATATAATATGAGAGTTGTATAATAAGTATCTGACTCATACTGATGCCACAAACAGGAATAAAAGATTTGAAACAAATGATTCAGTCTAGCCCAAGTTGGCGAAAGGCATTTGGTATCCAATCTAAACATGATCAAAATGAATCTGAACATTTAAAGTTGCAACAAGAAGCTCAAATAGTTACAAAGGAACTTTTGGAAAAATCACTTTCGAAGGAGAATATTATCGAAGATTCATCAGACATAAAAGCATTGGCAAATCTCCACGAAAGTCTCGAATGGCTTACTCTTAGACTTAGGACCGTTTCCATGGAATTAGCAGCCGGATTACACTGAATATGTCTTGTGATCTGTCTTGTGAAACTTGAAAAGAAAAACCTTCGGTCGTCTGACTGCTGAAATGAATGCAGAGAGTAATATTTTAATAAACTTGAATAATATTTTGCAAAAATTTCAATCCTCAGCTGAACAGTGTCTTATTTATCTTCACATGGAACAACGTACCAGATGTTTTCTCTATCTTGGCAATATGTTCAAGGGTGCTCGTTTTGATGTGAAAAATTCAGTTGCACTCGAAACAGATGCCGAAGTGATTAAGCTAGAAACTGAATTCCGCCATATTGAGGAAGTCCTCTCGTCAAATCTTCAGCCTAAGAAATATAGATTTGTTTTTGAAGGCTTAGGAAGGTTTTCGAATTATCGACTATAAAGCCAAGTGATTGGCATTACAGTGACTATTCTATAAACCTGATAAGGTCATCAATTGGGCTGTCTTCTTATGGAAGGATGTAGGCTTATGACTAGGATAAGTCCTGCTGGGGTAAAAAAAATTTGTCGCAACATTTTTACTCTGCAACAAGGAAATTGATTTTTAAGAATTAATATTTTGAAAGTGATACTATTACAACCAATTTTTGCAATAGTCGATGAATCACAAAAGTAATCAATTAGAGGAGAGAACATTCAAATAGAACATTCAATTAGAACATTCAATTAGAACATTCAATTAGAACATTCAATTAGAACATTCAAAATCATATCAAAGCTTTGACGAATATAACTATGAACAGAGAGCCTGCACTTGACCAAGCTAGACAATATTACGAACTTCTTTATCAGAGACCTGATGAGTTGGTGAATACTGTTGAAGAGTCTGGTCCAAAATATCAACTTGAAGCATATTTAGTTGCTCTAAGTCTATCGTATAAGTAAGTTTTTCTGATGGCGCTATTGACCCAATTTGGAACCCTTGCCCTAATTGGGAACTGTACCTGACTCTAAGTTATATAATTGTATTGACTAGAAAGTGGCACGATTTTTAGGATCCAAATGGCCCGATATTTTACGATCTTCTGATATGATATCCAAAAAATAGTCGCGTCAAGTCCTAAAAAACGTGCCAAATCCTAAAAATTAATCGTGCCACAATTAAATCGTTGTACGATTTTTGTCCATGGTCGCGCTATTGTGAAATCTATCGATATGCCAATTTGATTTTTGATCACTATTATCTGCAATTATCGCGATAGTTGGATGAATTTGCTTTTAGGAAAATCGTAATACAATATTCTAATTCGATACAAAATATATATTCAGATCAATGGGGGATGTAAACATTGGAGACCAAACACGACACAGACAACTTGAAAAACGACTTGCCGAAGTTTGTGAAAGTCAAGCCAACTTGAAATCGGTCAATGTTGATGACTACGATTTTTAATCGGTCTATTAAGAGTAGCCAATTCAAACCGTGGTCATCAAAAACCGGCATTCATACCGTACTTGCAATTCCTCATCGTTCACTAAACATTTCTTAATTTCTGAAACTTTCCAAAAACTAGTTCCATAATTTATTTTCATTTTTGTTTTCTAGAATGATAAACGCAGACGGGCGTTTAAGTAAATTATTGTTCATTTTGAAATATGAAGGGATTTTTGATTTTCTGCCAATTTTTGGTGATTGTGATTTGTTTGACGGTTTATGCTCCTTTGTATCGTGTTCGAAGAGACCCAGAGAAACGTTTTTTCATTCCAGGGGTTCGAACGATCAGAAAAAGTGATGAAGTCGCAGTCATCGAAAGAATAAAATATGAAATTACTCATTTTTATGAATTATTTTATTTCACCGTCCTCGCAGTTCGAGTTATTCTTGCAAAAGGAATGGTTTTTACCTCTTTATGACGGGCTCAATTGAAGATATCATTTTCAAAATTGACCTAGAAAGGTGTGAAATAACCACTCAAAAGTTATTCAAAGTGTTTGTCTCATTCCTTTGTCGACTCGTTTTTTCAAAAGTCTCGAAACAAGAGAAGTGGAACGTCTTTTGGCGCCGATGCCACGTATGGGGCCAAAGTTTCGGATCGCTGGTCAGCCAACTCAACCAAGATATAACACCCGATCTCAATCACGAAAAAATGAAGGTTTAGAAACCAAACAATTGTTTTTGGATCAACTTGATTTGCGGCCCTCTGATGACTCAATGATCGACGACGAAAGATCAGCATGTCATCAAAATGAAAAGACTTTCCTGAATATTTCTTTAAAACAGTTTTATCCACTTTCTATTGTGAATCGAAAATTCCGCTAAATATTTCAATCTGTAATTTCAAAAATTCGAATTCGGCTGCTCGTAGCGCCATTATTCTCTCTTCAAAACTGTATGTAATAAAGCTATTCTGAATAAAACTTGTGTTTCGAAAGATTTGTGCAGACTCAGCTTATTCTGAAATAATTTTATTTCTTATTTTTTTAATTCAGATTTAAAAAAATGGCTCCAAAAGATTATCTAGGAGCGGACCAGAGAAAAGTTGCAAATGACAAAGGAACTGTTTTATTCTTCTGTTTCCGATTCCATCATTTATTTCATCATTTTCTTATAAATGTTGAAGTTAGAATAAAACACACGGAAAGATAAAAAGGAAGACGATATTAAAGTTTTGGATGCTGGAGATATTCATTTGTTGAAGACCTATGGACAAGGGCCATACGCAAAACCCATAAAGGCTGTCGAAGATGATATTCAAAAAGCAATTAAACGCGTGAATACCCTTACTGGTATCAAAGAATCTGATACAGGTCTAGCACATCCAGCCTTGTGGGATTTGGCTGCAGATAAACAAGCTCAGCAAACCGAACAGCCCCTCCAAGTGGCCAGATGTACAAAAATCATTGGAGCTGACACCAATGAACCAAAATATATTATTAATGTTAAACAATTTGCAAAATTCGTTGTTGATTTGGGCGATCAGGTACGTCTCGGGATAAAATAAATTCACACAAATAATTATGATTGCCTTCATAGGTAGCACCAACTGATATAGAAGAAGGAATGCGTGTTGGTGTGGACAGAACAAAATATCAAATTCATATTCCACTACCACCGAAAATTGATCCATCTGTTACCATGATGACTGTTGAAGAAAAACCAGATGTTACCTATTCCGATGTTGGTGGCTCCAAAGATCAAATTGAAAAACTAAGAGAGGTCATAATCAGCTTAAAAGAATTTTTAAATAATAATGTTTTTCCAGGTAGTTGAAATTCCATTATTGAATCCAGAAAAATTCGTGAATCTTGGTATTGATCCACCCAAGGGTGTTCTTATGTACGGACCACCAGGTACTGGTAAGACATTGTGCGCACGTGCTGTTGCTAATCGAACTGACGCTTGTTTTATTCGTGTTATTGGTTCCGAATTGGTTCAAAAGTATGTTGGAGAAGGTGCTCGTATGGTCCGTGAGCTTTTCGAAATGGCTCGATCTAAAAAGGTACGTCTGACTAATGACAACTTATAAAGGAAATAACGTATCCGGCTTTCAAATCTTTAGATATACTTTCTGAATTAATAAAAAGAGAAATAAAAAAAAAATAAATAACCAAATTTAAATTTGTTAAGGCCTGTATCATTTTCTTTGATGAAATCGATGCTGTTGGTGGTGCCCGTTTCGACGATGGTGCTGGTGGTGATAATGAAGTTCAAAGAACAATGTTGGAATTGATTAATCAGGTAGAAATACTTGCAAAGAAACCTACGAATTTGAATCTAAAAAACTTTGCTTTAGCTTGATGGTTTTGACGCTCGGGGTAATATCAAAGTTTTAATGGCAACCAATCGTCCAGATACATTGGACCCAGCTCTTATGCGTCCAGGACGTCTGGATAGAAAAATTGAATTCGGTCTTCCCGATTTAGATGGAAGAGCAAACATTTTCAGAATTCATGCTAGATCAATGAGTTGTGAGGTAATTTTGACACAGTTTTGGCATGATGCTATGAAAAATTTAGCGTGACATCAGATGGGAGTTATTGGCTCGATTATGTCCAAATTCAACTGGTGCGGAGATTCGCTCTGTCTGTACCGAAGCAGGTATGTCATTGTTTTTAGAAAATTTTGGTTGGTTTTTACGTTTCGAAAAGGTTGAGTACAAACTAGTATTTTAGGTATGTTCGCAATTAGATCGAGAAGAAAGGTCGCCACCGAGAAGGATTTCCTAGAAGCGGTTAACAAGGTCATCAAAGCTTACGCTAAATTCAGCTCAACGCCCAAATATATGACTTATAACTAACTAAGGTTCTTTATTTCACTGCAACTCTCAGCAAAACAGGTTACTGCAACGAACTCACGGAATAGCAATACATGTAATAAACTTTAAAGACATAACAGTTTTTTACAATTTATTTAATCAATGAGTAAAAGAAATTGCCAAAAATGCTTTTTAGAGTATAAATGATTTGAAAAGATTTTGATTGACCGGTTATTGAGTCGCTAAAAGAAGACTTTAATCCAGGGGATACTCATCCCCCTGGAAAACAGTCTGATTCGTCCCAATTGCCAACTCCGCTGCGATGCGTTCCGAAAACAGACGCCATAAATTCAGGAGGAGGGAATCCGACACACGGACATTCACAAGGACATTTACCACAATCCACTCCAAATAGAGCAGACAAAATGGATCAACCTAATGTTGCGTTGGCCAGTTTCCTTTTTTATGTTGTTCTACCAGCCAGTTTAGGTAACTCAAATCCTAAACAATAGTATATTTACTCATGTTTAGTCACCGCCGTTATATTCCGTTACAATTTCATTGGTGTCATTTATCTAATCTTGCTGATATCATGGCCATTCAACGCAGGAATCAGACGCTCATATTCAAAACGATTTTCACTTGTGGTACTAATTTTCTCTGCCTTCTTCAATTTAATAACCTTAGGTAAATAAGAACATTTTTGAGAGTTTTTGCAAAATATTTTTAAGTTTTTCAAACGGTGGTGTTTTCAACGTCAATTCTCCAGACAGAAAGTACATGCGATGATCCAAAATTTCGAATAATGCGTTTTATGGGACTTCAACCATTACGAACAGTTGTTCAACAGGCCGATGAGACTGGCGGTACGACTGAAGTAATATCATTTGCTGATGTGATCGACTGGTTTCGAATATTGTTACCCGATATAGTTGTCTTTGTTGTTTCTCTTGTGTGCTACCTCACCCTTCGAAAAATTCGCCAAAAAAATCATTCGGGCAGTCAAGAAACACAACTTATTCATTCAAGCAGCTCAGCTGGTGGTTGTCAAACTGAAACATTTTTAACTTCATGCAATGAGTCGCAAACAGAATCGGAACTTTTATATTTCGAACGGCTCAATTTCGGATTATTTACCGCTAGTTTGGTCTTCCTGGGACTTGCAGGCATTGCATCACCCTCATTGTTATCATTACCCTACCTCCTTTTGTTTCTCAGTCTCATGACGTTTTATTCTTTTCATATGGAGCTTGAGCCTATGAGGCTTATTTACAAGGTTTGAGGATACAATCGATTAGGAGGCTACATTCCAATTCGTTCAAAGTTCGAAATATGTTTAGTATTAGAGAGGTCTAACATTAGATTGTATCTGTTGTTTCAGCTTCGTCTATGCATTTCAGTCTATACGGCCTGCCATTTGGTACTTATATACATTTACCAACTTCAAATATTCAATCAAGAATGGCTCGAACCTACAAATCTGGCAGCTCGACTCGCGGGATTGAAGCAACTTGTCATTATAACATGTCAAAATCCATTCAATGTTTCAATTGCTCTACCACCACATAAAGCAGTTATCGAAAACGGAACGATCACCGAAGTGACATGTAAACTATGGGAAGGCGAAAACTGCAAGGGTACAGAATGGCCAGCGTTTGTCGAGCCAGTGTTTATTCTTTTTCTCCACTTTTGCTGTGCGTTTACTTATAAAGTCTTCAATCAACTTATCGAAGCTCAAAAACGAAGGTAACTTGCTATGATTAAAATTTTAAGAACTCTTAAGCCTTTAGACTAAAGGTGACTTGGTAGGGAGCATTTTATCTCGGAACTTTTAATTTAGATATATAACACAGCAGGGCCCAGAAGATCCATTCTTGAGCGAACTTGACGACAGATCATCTGATACATATCCAGCCAATATCAGCACCCATTCACCATTAAGTGTAGCCGCTTTCAATCATCGGATTTCGATATTTGCAGCGCGACTACCACCGAAGAAACACATCATCACAGCCTTGCGAGAAAAGGCACTTTATGTTTTCGGGCTGATTATGATGATGGCATGGAGTGTAACTTATCATTCATGGATAACATTTATTTTGCTTTTATGGTCGTGTTACCTTTGGATGGCTCGTAATCGTGACCAAGTCACTCTAAAACACGCCAAATGGATCACACTCTATGCAATAGTCTTGATCCTACTTCAGTTCGTGTACTCACTCAATTTATACAGTAATTCGGAACTCCCGGCTAAACTGAGCAATGAACTCAGCAATGAAGACGATACTCTAAAAACATTTGGTCTTAGGAAAAGTTTAGAAAGTTGTTTCACGGGAATCGAAAATACGATTTTACGTAATTTTGGATTGCTATAATTAGTCGTCTAGACACATCTGCGGTTGATGAACTCCAATATGTAGTACGGTCATATTTCCCGTGGTTAAATAATCGTGGTATCACGAAATTCCTATTCAGTTGGTTTGATTCCGTTTTGAATAAAGGGAATCAATCAAAATGTTTATAATCTGATTAATAGAGAAGTTAATTAACCATAGAACTGTGTTCTTGTTGAGAAAAAGTGTTTGTGATATCGAGGAGAACCGCCCGTCGTAGTCTGATGGGAGCGATGATAATCTATATTCTTTCTGATCATGTGATCGAAGACTAATTGATAAACTTGAGAAGACGCCCAGAGAGTCATGCTTTTTATACGCTGTTTTTTATGATAACTTTTACCCTTGTATTCTGGCTTATGATTCATGAACACATCAGGTACGGGTTTTACACTCATAAATAGGGGCGACACTTTGTGTTCAAAATTCTGAGTTATCGATATTGGGTTTGTCACAATAAGTAAACGTTTAATGTAATGGTCGTATGATCATATCACATGCGACATGTTGCAAGGGAAGCCCATTCAAAGACAAAAATATAATCGTAATAGTCTACCCGAACAATCTCCAAAGATGCCAAAGTTACAAACATGGATATTGGAACAGCTTGCCAGATATTTTATTATAATCGTCTCAGCGTTTTTGCTCTTTATCTCCCTCTCTGGTGATGTGGTTGGATACAAAATCATTTATATGGTATTTTTCCTATCATCGGCAATTTTGTTTCAATTATCGTGGAACATTTGGCACAGAATTCTCAGAGTTTTCTGGCTCCTTTTGGTTGTGTACTCGATTTTGGTAGTCGTTTTAACATATACTTTTCAATTGAATAATTTCTTGGATTATTGGGAGAAGATAACGGGTCTGAACAAGGAAGCCCTTGAATCTCTCGGTTTGAAGAAATATGACGATGGGTCAGATCTGATGGTAAAAATTTTCATGCCAACTGCCTTCCTTGTATGCTGCATGTTACAGTTGCATTATTATCACGAGCGATTTGTTATATTGACAGAAGTAGACGGAAAAATTGAAGATTCTACTGATCAAACCTTACCCGCCACTGCTGATACGAATCGAGAAACTCGTGAACGGCGACCAACAGGTCAAGACGAGTCAGATCAACAATACCATCGACGGGAACTATTGTATCACATTTGGAGAAAACTTTGTGATCTTACTGACATGTTGAGACGAATTCTTTGGAAGTTACTAGAAATTCATCGCTGGAAAATATGTGCTGTCACAGTAATTTTATCAGCATTATTTCAACCCTCGGCGTGTTATCTGTTTCCAGTAATCATTTGGATATTGGGACTCCCATTCCGTTCACTGGATCATTTCATTTATATAGTTACGTTACTTTGGGCATCTGTTGTCTTGTTACTTTCGATGGTTTATCAATTGAAGTTTGTTAATGATAAAATCCAAGATATGATTTACCCACCAAGAACAAATCTTACAGGATATAAAAACTGTTCCGAAATATGGGACTGCAAAAATATGACAGACTGTAGAGAAGATGTTAATGCATGGGCTTTATTTGGTGAAGATTACGAAGAAGTTGATGTTCTCATTTGGTTCGGCTTTCAAAAAATTGATGAATCATTTTGTGCGAACGTACGGGGCTGGTTGGCCATCATAATTACTCTTTTGGCCGAACGAGTCATATTCAGGAGGTCTCGATACCTTGAAAATATGTATCCAGAAACGAAGAAAGCCCCAGGCGCAATTTTTCCTCATATCACTCAGGCTGGTTTTTAATTTAGTGCCAATTCTATTTAATTCCATATCCATGAAAACCTATAAAAGACTGCTCTGAATACAAATGTAAAAGAGTGTATGATGTTCTTTGCCAATTATTTCTTTCATAAATTCGGTTGTGAGATTTGTTTTGTGAGTACAGTTATTACTGTATGGATAAGACAAGATTTCTGGGGTGGTTTCTATGCAGTTTTCCTTCTTATTCTGATGATAATTTCTTTTCAATCACGAACACATCTTAAACGCGTTTGGAAAACTTACACCATGATGTTATCTATCATATGGGCCATTCAGGTTGGTTTTGAGATGCTAATTTATTGGTTTACCAATTAGACAAATTGATAAAACTAATAAAAGTACATTTTTATTCTTGGTCTTCCTCCAGCCTTGTGTCGCGATTACAATTGGAGTCAGATCCTTCCGAAGATAATTCCGTCTCTTGAAAATCAAAGTGAAATGCTTCAACGATTTATTCTCTTTATGTTCCTTCCTGAACATCCCCAATATCAAAATGCTCAATCAGCATTGGTTGCCGCTGAAAGAGCAAAACGATTGATTCCAGACTTTTTTCAGCTGCTGCTTGCAGTCTGTCAATGTGCAGTATTTGCGAATGAAGAACGTGAAGAATGGAAAAACCTTGCTGGAAGCAATGAAGATCATCCGCTGGATAAAGTCACCGAAAACCCTTATCCCAATTTTATCCTAGCCGAACCGCCTACGACTTTAGATAGATTAAAAACGTTTGTGTTTTCAATGATTTATTGGGTAACATTCACTGTTGTGCTAATCGCTGGAACGAATAGAACCTCAGCATTCTGTCTTGGATACCTTGTCGCAGCATTCTACTTTCTTTATCAAGGTCAAGTGATTATCACATCGATGCCATCACTTTTGCGTAGGCGATGGAATTGTCTACTATTCTTTGCCGCAGCTGTGATAGTGGTAAAGTGCTGCTTGCAGTATGTTGCTTGTGTTGTTACTGTATCAGAGGACGAAAATGAAGTCACCTTTACTTCTGTGATAAAGGACTTACTATCACTCACATGTGAAAGATGTGATGACTATTACAAAGATTCCGATGGATTGAGTCAATGCAAAGAAAAAATGGCATCATCAGGATCATTCAATACTGTTGGTATCGTATGGGATTTCGCTACATTTGTATTTCTATTAATCCAACGTCGAATATTTCAATCATACTATTTCCTTCATGTACGAGCCGATCTAATTGTTCAAATGGCATTGTCAAGCAAAGGCAATCAGCTGTTTTCGTTGTGGATTGATCAAGAATCTAAAAAACGTCATAAAGCAGAACAGGATGATAAAGTTCGTGTTGAAGAAACTATTGAAAGAATTAAATCAAACTTACGAAAGGATTTACGCGAACCGTATGATCATTTTGATGCATTACGGGTCTGTGACAAGAGTTGGTTTGAAGACATGTCTGAAGATATCTACGCTCAACCCCGTGAAACTAATAGCAGCCAAATAGGTACCGTCAAAGATGGTCTACCGGCGCGTGCTCAAAGTGAAGGTGACCGTTTAGATGAACATCCTGGGATAGAACCCATCGGAGCAGGAATTTCGCATATTGAACTGACTCATTCTCACACGATCGAGAGTTTGAATAAGCAAGATCAATCACCCAAACTTCCAGAATCTGTTCGTAATTTCAAGAACACTATCGGCAATGTTCTATTCACTGGTAGAATAGGGAACACAACTAGCGAACAATTACTACATGAGTCACGTGAGACTCTTAACGAACCTGTTATTAGCGAGCAGCCAGGTCAATCAGTACAGCCTACACAAGCAACTGGAGGTCCTGGGATTCAGCAAAATGTTGAAGAAGATGATATTGGAATTGGGGGTCCTCCACCCAGACCTGGTTGTGGAGAGTGTATGGTGAATCTGGGAATAGACCTTCTTATATATCTCACTCGAGTATTGAATACAAGAACTCAAGCATATCGCTCAATAATTATACAATTGAAAAAGGATCGCCAACAACCTTGGATGGACAAGCTTCAACCAAGTGGATCGGATAACAATATTTTCCAAAAATTCGTACCTGAAAGAAATATTGCAGATAAAATCAAAAAGGAAGCTCTTCGTCATTCTCTTCATCCAGAACCAGCAAATCTTTCTCATATCAATCGCAAGAGGTCGCTCCAAGAAGGTGAAGATGGATATGAAGTCGGCCAATCTAGTTCGAGTTCGGAAAATGAAATACAAAATGATGATATTTCATTTCCAGAACATGTCAAATTCATTTCACCAGATGATTTCGATAAAGGGGAACATTATGTTCAGAGATTACTCTCAGCAATTTGGTATTTTGGGCAATTCCAAATTGAAAATGTTTGTTATTTACTTATGTTGTTTAATGGAATGCTCAATGCTTCATTATTATCATTGCCGTTTCTTAGTTTTATCTTCCTTTGGGCCATGCTTTCAGGTTTGATATATATTGAGTTACGTTATACTCATTTCTTCTTGGGGAAATAAAAAACTAAAATATTTTTTCAGTTCCGAGGCCATCAAAGAGATTTTGGGTCACTGCCATTTGTTACACATGCTTTGTTATCTTTATAAAGTATATATTCTCATTCTCATCTTGGCCATGGATTCGACAAGAGGACCAAAATATTGGTCAACCATTTTGGTTACCAAGAATAACTGGAATTGAACGAAAAGCACATTTGAAATATCTCGATATTGGACAGCTACTGGTTTTGTTCTTTCAACGTGGATTACTCAAAGTAAGTTCTCCGATACCGATATTTTGCATATGGATTTGATCATCACCGTACTTTAAGGTTCATGGACTTTGGGAAAATTACGACGAACAGCTGACTGTTGATGACGAGGACTTCCCTGTACCAATTCTTGATAAATCAATTCGAATCGGTATGAGGGTTTCGTATTTACAGAAATTATTACTCTTTTCAGTGAAAAATTTTGGGAATCAAATAGGGTTGGGAAATCATGAAAGTCAAAGAAGTCATTCGAGACTAGCGAAAGATAGTGCTTTGAAGGTAAAAATTCATATTCAGCTTTTCACCGATAACATTTTGTTCAGCAATTTTTGGGTCTGTTACGATCACCTGGTAGATTTTACGCTCGACTGGTTGAGCAGGAAAAGGATAGAAAGAATACCCCGACTGATGTATATATTTGGATGCTAGGGGTTGATTTCATTTGCTTTATCATTATCATGTTTGGTTATTGGGCGTTTGGAAAACACAGCGAAAATAACTCTGGAGACATTACTGTCGAAATTAAAGAAAATGTTGTTCCGACATCGTTTCTTTACCTATTATTTACACATTTCTTCCTTATTTTGATAGGAATGCGATCAAAACCACTGTTATCAAGAACCCCTTTTTAAGTTTCAAACTTATAATATTCCCATCGCAAAAAGACCGTGCCATTTATTTAAAGAAAAATCTTGTTGCAAAACTTGTTTTCCATGTAATGCAAGTTATCGCCATTCATATATGGTAAGCAATGCGTTAACGATTAAAATTCTACAGCATACAAAACTATTTTTCAGGATGTTTTTCTTTCTGCCGTTTATTACTGAAATTCCATTCTATGAAAATCATGTTGCCGTTGCCCTTTATACTTTTAAAGCACTTTATTTTGCTTTTAGCAGCCATCAGGTAAATTTCAAACGTTTCGACCTTGGTTACAATTCTTATTTAAGATAAAATGTGGCTATCCGACTCGAATTCTTCAACATTTTCTAACCAAAAAGTTCAACTATGTAAATCTCTATATATTTATTGCTTATCGAATCTGTCCATTCATAATTGAGTTCCAAAATATAATGGATTGGTAAGTTTATATGCTCTCTATCTCCATATATCATATACTATATCATATAGTATATCATATTTCCAATAACATTATCAGGATGTTTGTTGAATCAACGATGGGCATTTCACGATGGTTCATGTTGACTACATGTTATCACGAATTATATCAAATCAAATGCTGGAGGATTCTCGAAAAACAATTCCATTATCCCCGTGGCGCCCCCAGATGGCCTAGTTTCAAATATTCTGGTGGTGGTTTTCTTTTAATACTCTTGATTTTAATCATGTGGTTTCCACTAGCGTTCATGTCTATCGTTCAAACTGTTGCTGGTGTTCCAAATCTACCAAAAGAATTATCTGTCAAGGTTACAATAAATGGTTACGAAACACTTTATTCGTCATCTGCATTTAAAAATCCAAGTTTACAAGACTGGGGCTCACGATCTGATAGACACTACGCTGGTGATCTATCACTTGAAGGCTTATTCAGCGATGATTTAGGGGCACAACAGTATATCTCAAGGTTAGTATCCTGTTTTCGAACAACTTTAATTATTTTTTATTATTAAAGATATGAAGCAATTGATCTGAGTAGTGCCGCAGTAAGCGATTCTTCAAAAAGTCTTTGGATGATATCACCACCGGAATTAAAGAAACTAATCAATGTTCTATCAGATGAAAAACCTACAGTCGTTTTGACGCTGGATTACAGTGTGAGAAGATCTGAAGGACGATATGAAACTGCTTCTGGTTCAATTGAAAGACCCCTAGATGCGTCCGAAGTACAAAGCTTGAAAGGTGCGTTATAAACTCCTTATTACTTAAGACTGGTAGTCTTTGTTTCATAATAGTTAGATAAAAAAATATATGATATATTCTGTATATATCGATATCTCCTTCCAGTTTCTCTTATCAGACCATACTAAATTTCTGATTCATGTTTATTTACAACTACCTATTATTTGTATTTTTAGAACATATACAAAATAAGACTCAAGCGTATTCAAATTTCACAAGTAATCCAGTAACAATAAAAAATATTTTCCCGCAATATATTCGCGCTTTAACTACAAAGTAAGTTCTTAGATGTTGTCTTACATCGATAAGCGATCCATTTACAAACATTCTATCTAGTGAGGCGAGAAATGAAGAGCTCGGCAACTGTCCGAATCTTGATATAACAATGGAAATGACCAGAGAGGATCCAGATATGATATATACAAACCAACAATATTATTATTGGAAGCTAAATACAACCTTGGATAGATGCTATAAAGATCTTCCCGATTATTACAGGGATTCCAAAGATAAAATATTAACAAAAGAAGAACAGGAATACATTTCAAAGCAACAGAAAGATAGGGAATCAATGTTTGATGATAGAGAAATTCTCATTTTCAGGTAAATTCCATTTTGTTTAGAATCATCATAATAATTTTTAAAGCGATCGGAAAGGTCCTGATTCCTTATCATGGTTGACTGGTTATGGAGTCATTGGATTATATCTATCTGTTACCTTATTGTGTGGACGATATACGAGAGCAATATTTCAATATGATGGTGCTTATATTTTATTTCATGAATATCCAAATGTTGATGCCCTTCTTCAGCTATGTTTGGGTGAGTTTCAGTCTTAGTTCTACAGTCTGTAAATATTTTATAGATATATATTTGGTCCGTGAAATGAAATTATGGAAATTAGAAGAAGATCTAATGGCCAAATTGATTTATCTTTACCGAAGTCCAGAGACTATGCTTCCATTTACAAAATTACGACCCCACAAGCCAAAGCATAAAACTTTAAAACAGGAATAAAAAAAACATTCCCCACATTTACCTGTTTCATCAAACAAATAAATTCAGATATAAACAGATTTAAATCGTTTTTCTTACCCTATTACTGGTAATAACTGTATTTTAATATATCAGTGCTTTAGATATGGCTATTTTGAAATAAAATTAATCGTTTTATGAATAAAAGAAAGTTCCTTTAGTAAGGTAATTAAAACAAACCCTAATTTTGACACCAACCAAATTTTGTGGCAAATTCTTAATTTCTTTCCCTAGCAATAAGGATAAGATGGACTCTATAATCCACCAGGCAAATCCAAAAAATGAGAATCAAGCTGAGTTAACACCATTGACTCAACCAAATGATGGATCACCTGGAAAGTCCGGACAAGGACGGTCTAATCGAAGTGGAGGAGGGTTTCTAAGATCACTTCTTTGCTGTTTTACGGGTGGAGCAGAACCAGTCGCAGAGCCCGTTCTACCACAAGATCCTATTGGTCCTCCTCAAGATGAAAGACCAACAGCCGAACCAGAACCATGTCCTCAACAACCAATAGTAAGACTGATTTTACGCCACATGACAGCTAATCTTCAATTTAGGTTCGACCGGTCGAGACTGAGCAACCGTTACTTCCACCCCTGTCGCAAAATCATCTGGACAGGGTATGTTGTGTCATTGACCTTGACGAAACTCTAGTCCATTCATCATTTCGGCCAATAGCGAACGCCGATTTCAAAGTGCCCGTAGAAATTGACGGAAATGTCCATCAAGTCTATGTTCTAGAGAGGCCGTTTTTGGCAGAGTTTTTAGAAAAAATGGGAGAAATATTTGAATGCATCTTATTTACAGCTTCACTCGCTAAGTATGCCGACGAAGTTGCTGATAAAATTGATCCTCATAGGTGAGTCCCTCAAATCAAACTTATTTCGAATAATTCATATTTAAGCGTGTTTGCTCATCGGTTATTTCGAGAATCGTGTGTTTATGATCGAGGGAATTATGTAAAAGATTTATCAAAGCTTGGTCGCGAACTGAACAGAACAATTATCATTGACAACTCACCAGCATCGTATTTATTCCAACCCCAAAATGCAATTCCATGCTCAAGTTGGTTCGACGATAAAAATGACACATTATTAAAAGGGATGAGTTGCACCATTTTAGCTGAAATTATATAAGCTTTTGAGTATTTCAACGGGGTTTTTTCATATTTAGATTATTTTAGAATCACAATGGATATAAAAAACTTACTAAGATATGATTCCAGAAATGGAAATGATTGCTTCTTCCTCACCTGAAGATTTTTATCGTTTACTGGAGCACGTTCAAATGCGGATACATTATTATAATCAGCAAAATAGCCAGAGGCAAATTGAATAGAATATTTTCACTTTAGACTAATTTGAGTTTGAGGATTGATTTTTGCAGTTTCTGTCCTCCAAAATGCAATCTCTGATCTCTTTCTCCTCCTGACTGAGTTCGCCCTCTAGTGCCTTAATTGAATCACGTGACACCATCACCACCACCACCACCATATAATATTATGCCTACATAATCCTAGCACTTATTTGGAGCTTTGACACTCATATTTTTTAATACTTCTGGAGTCCCTCGACAGATTCTTCGCTTTTTATATTTATTACACCATTTCTCTATTTTATTGTTTTAAATGTGCCTTAAATCTCTTTGCTCACAAATATTCATGAATAATCATGATAATCCCTATCAGATCATCCAACAATTTGTCTGCTCCATCACGTGACACTTGTAGATACGAGCCGCGTTTTTATAGTTCATTTGTTGTCATCCCTTTCCAAATGCACAAATTGGATGGGAAGATTTATCAGAAACAGCCCTCTGCGTAGAGCTCCAAACTTTAATCTTTCAAATATAGGTTAAGGGTACACATACAGCCATGTAAGGACTCCTGAACCTAGTTTTGATCCAATGACAACCGCTCGTTTGCATTAAGTTACCATACCAGTAAACCTGTATTTTAAAGGTTCTTGAGTTGGCAATCTGCGTAATTTGATCTGTTCTCACGTGAAATGGGTGTTCCCCAATCAACCAAAAGTGCCCCTATAACCGGTATTTATTCGGAACTAACTTCCCTCCTCCTGGTGGACATAAAATCAAGGAGCATTTTGGAAACCTAAATGTCGATTTTTTGTCGTCGACCTATTTTTGTAAAAAGTAAACCTTTAGTATCAGGACCTGAAGGTCAGATTTACCTTGTGAACTCCCTAGTGTGTGGAAACCCTATTGTGGACACCCTAGACCTCCCTCGAACTATTATTAGCCGAAGCATTCTCATCATATACAAATCCGTCCACTTCCGTCAACGTCCATTTTACGGATGACTTGTGGCAACCTTAGAGAACTAAGAGAAATCGTTTCTTTTGTTTTTGACGATCAGAAATTCTATGAAATAAAATTCAAATCTTACTATTTCTTTTCCATGCACTGCGTTTACGGTTGAGATGCGTTGAAATATTTTTTTCATTGGGCCAACTCGTTGATTGTTTTGATGATAAGGAAAGAGCTGGCGAAATGTTGTCAAAGTACTTTTGTCTTTATCGAAATTTTCGATTCGAAAAGAGCTAAACAAAGTTTTGAAACTAACGTTATTAAAATGGGACAGTAGTAAAAATTAATAGGTTGAAATTTAGGTTCAAAATTGAAAATTTCAATTCGCGAATTCTTAAATTCTAGTCAAACTAGACGATATGGATACCAAAATGAGGACGCCATTCTTATAATCATGATATATTTTTTAGTTATTCCTTTTATAGTACCAGTTGGTAACCTAAATGAGCTGTTTAGGCCTGTTGCTGGCGTTTGCTGAAAAAAGGATCTGGTTTATTGAAATCACAAGGGTTGAATTGATTATGTCCCAAAATATTTAAGCTGCTTTTCGCTGCTTTCACCTACTTTCCTATCACCCTAACGTTAAAGGATAGATTGATGTTTTTGAAAAAAACTTATTTTTGATTGTCTAAAGAAAGTAAGATGAATCGAAAGTAAGTTTGCAATTTCATTGCAAATCACTTAACAGGATGTTCTTCAAAAATAAACGCATGACAAATTTAGATTGAGATGGACACACTACATGAACTCTTTTTCGCGGCGAACGGTATTCTCCCCTCATTAGGGCTGAATAAAGCCGAAATTAAGAAACGATGTCACGTTGAGTTAGAAAAATCATTCATCAATCCGACGACAGATTTCCGCGCATTCGAAGCTGTCGCCACGTTCTTATTCAAATTAATCAATCCAGAAGCCTACAAAAATGCATGTATTGAGGTCATTCATCCAACTCGCAATAGAAAAGAGGAAGCTGAAGTAAGTTAACATTTAGACTAAAGTCCTTTTATTATTGATAAAGGCTCAAATCATATCATCGCTTTCTAACCGGATTTTCAGTGGCGTAAAGCCTGCAAAGTTTTTTGTGGCGAAACAAATATTCCGATGCCATCTTTTCAAATTATGAAACAACCGACGGGAATAGAAGTGTTTGAATATTTCAACACTTTGGTCGATTCAATTGGTGTTATCCAAAGTGAACAAATGTTAATGGAAGACCGTGGAAAAATTGAACTGGAAGCAGACGAAAAAATGACCTTTGAATTGTTTCAGGAAGCTGAGAAAGAGTTAGCTGCGGAGAAAGAAAACGGAAAGTTACTTTTAGAAGAAGAGAAACAAACAAAACTGGATATTCTTCAAGTCAGTCAAGAAGTTGAAAATGTACGACTTCCGACCGAAAATGACCGTAAGGAACTGACAGAGGTTACAAACCGTCTTCAAGCTATCCATGATGAAGCGGAACAGTTTGCAAAAAGCGAGAACTTATTGAAGATCACTGGAAGAAGATTCATAGCAATGGAAAAAAATAATTTGAAGGAAATAATCAATGAGGGAAGGGACTGCGAAAAAATTGCCGATGACCTAATAAACAGGCAAAAGTAAGTTTGGTCGAAAATAAATTCAGGTTGAGAATGTCAACATTTATTTTTAGATCGAGCTTGATTCTGACAAAACATAGCGACACGGTTTCTTGCCTAGAACGTTCGGTAGACGAGTTAAAGAAACAAAAACTTGACATAACTGTTACTCATGAAAACACTAGCGGTCACGTCCTCCCCAAGGCAAGTTTGAGACACTGATAGCGATATGCGATAGATTATTGTGAGCTCATTTTGTGCAGATTGTCTTTAACAAATTAAAGCGGCGTGATATTTTATCTGATCTATCCAATTTCCTGCAAGAAACGTTAGATTTCGATCCAAAATCAGATTCAAACGGTAGAAGAACTACAACATGGAAACCCATTCGCAGAGATACCATGGCTGGAGTCGCAATTTTGAGATCTACCGTTAAGGCTACACTTCGGGAGAAAACGCCTCCAAGATGCCCGTCACCCACAAAAAGAGCGAGAGGTAACACTTTTCTTCTCATTCTATCCATACTTGACAGTTGTATTCACTGTTGAAGGTTTTTTAGAAGAGTCAATCTTTGTGACTGAAATAAACGACACGGATGCCGAATTCAATTTCTTTTCGCAAAAGAATCGAGCTAATTCGACAGGGTTCCCTGGTACAGCAGCAAATGAAGATGATTCAGTCAATTTTTCTGATTTGGATCTTTCCGGGATCGAATAAAGTGTCTCGATAGATTGAATTTGTATCTGCATTACAACAGAACTTCACTTTTCACATTCCAAAATATTTCTCACTGTCTTTCGAATAATAAATAAAAATTTTACAAATCTGTAGTTTTTTAAATTATGCAGATTTTGAGATGAAGTCATTTTTGGAGTTAAACATTGTCCCAGATGTGTTGGAAAGCACAGCAACCGTGTACCATCAACCTGAAATCAGGCCGACTTTAAGTAGTCGAAAAAAGTGTTATGCCCAAAAGTAAATACGAGGTATTATACGACTTATTCTTGATACTTTATTGGCGAAAAGTATATTAAAATAGTATGTTTTAAATGGAAAATTGAGAGAGTGATTTCATAACCAAAATCGTCCCTGAGGTACTCCGATTTGAGGGCCTCAGAGAGAATCATCTCGTGGAGAGCATCAGCTATATGATATGGTTAGTTGCTCTCATAATGGTTATGGATATGACAGGAATAAATAGGTCGAGCGGAATCTAAGTGTTAGCATGTTTTATCGGGAGATCTCGGTTCTCGATCGTTATTTCTTCGACAAACCGAAGGCGGTTTGCTTTGTGTATTTATATGCATCATAGACTATGTATCATAGTCATTCTATAAAAAAAGCCGTCTCTTGGTGGTATTTTGAAAAACACAAATTTGATAAATTTCGTGATTTTCACGTTTTTGACCTCTGGATGAAGGAGGTTGAAGCTTGGTTTCATTTTTAATCGATCCAGTAGGAGTCTAGCTTTCATACAAAGGTTGTCTCTACCGTGTCCTCGGTTTATCGGCCCGTCTGCCTTTGAGTGATTCACAAAGGAAAAAAATGTTTACCTGGTGAATGTCCGGTAACACCAGTATCCAAAACAAAGTACCACATGAACTCGAGATCACTTGACATTCCATGTTCTCCGGTTCACAGTGTGAACTTCACACTGTATATAATTTATGGAAGCCACGCCGACGATACGATTCATCAAAAACTGATCATAATCATCATCTTATTTAATTCGATACGATTTGATAATTTCGATTTCACTTTCGAGCAAAAACATTTAGCTTTATTGTCAGAGAAAAAAATACTAAAATGAACGATTTCATTTCGTATTTGAAAATTCAACTAGAACTGATACAGACTTGGAATAAATGTCCAATCCATAGATCACGTGACGTTGAATATGTTCATAGAAATATGCTATTTTGTGATGAGTGTCGATGGACGAAAACTGTTATATTTCAAAATACTTACGAGGACGAAAAAAGGCTGGGAAAACTCGTTTACGATTTGGACAATGTAAGGGAAGGTTCGAAAAGTCTCACAAGCAGTCTTATGACTCATCAATTATGAGTCATAACGATAAACTTATTTTTACTAAACCCGAAAAGAAAACAAGTTCAACGTCGAGATAGAATTTGGAAAAATGGCCGACAGCTCTATAAAGATAAATTAAACAGAATTGCAATAATAAGTGAACAGTTTGCTGCTCGTCCACGTCCGATGACTGAGAGTGATTTCGAAAATTTGTCAAGTCTTCAACAAATCAAGTTTCTATTTGAAGAAGTTTTGGATTTATTTTATCAAATATGGAAAATGATAGATTTTACAAAACAGAAACTACAAAGAAAACTCTCAGATCCTATACAGAAACGGAAACTGGAATCTCAACAACTTATTTTCAAAGTGTTTCTTCAATATCATTTTGACGTTATCGGACATCGGCTAATCTATTACAATATTAAATATGAATCAAACTCACTAGAAATCACTTTTGGCGGGAAATGTATAGCGCTAACAGGTGAAAACGAGTCTGAAAACAATGCTGTAGAATCTCAAGCCGAGGACCTCACGGTATTTCCGATATATTTTCCGTCAGAGATAATAAACGATTCGATTGATAGCATCGCCGAAGAGTCTGAATTTGCAAAAGTAAAGAATATAGGAACGGTTGAATATATTCATATTATGATTCAGAATCATATGACTGGTCAATAATATAATATTATAAATATTGACTAAATATTCACGTCTGTAAAGGTTACTTTTCAGCCTTACAAGTCGGGATACACTTTGATAGCGATTTATTTTGGATTCCATATTACGACAGAATACCAGCAACATCTATTTTGAGTATGGGTCTTGAATTTGCCAAAACTATACACACAAGACGACCAAATGATATTTATATAAGCTTCAATAAAGCACATAACGTCAATGGGCGTTTGCATATCTTGCATTTAGATAAAATCGACGATGTTTTCAAAGTGCACATTTACTGGATTGACTTTGGTGTGGCGGAATGGATCGAATTATCTGAAATTAAAGTACCGCATTGGACGGCAGAGCTGAATCGACCTTCTATCTTATTCTGGATGAATTTTTCATCTGGTATAGATTCGTTTGTATTAAATCAACCAATATCAGTCAGATTCAATGAAAAACCTGTCCAGAATGTTGATACGTTGAAGAAAATACTATTTGCAAAAATATCGTGCAACAAATTGTGCACCATTCCAGATATTTGGGCAGCTGATGATGTCATTAATGGTTTTTATATTCCACCAAATGAAGCTCCCTTCAAAATGTATCAAACACAAAGACCAGAACGGCAATTTGGAACATTTAAACTTCTCCGACAGAAACAAGATAAATATAATCCAAATAACCTCTGTGTTAATTTCAAACATGATGAAAGTCGCGAGAATGCTGATATAACAGTTACACTTGATTTCGAAGACGACAAATCTGGAACCCTCATAACGAGTGCGTTACAAGTTTCCTCAGCATTTCACTCGGAATGCAAATATGCTTCAATAAAAGAGCTTTCTTTTACTGGATTCATTCGATGGGAAGCAAGAGATGAGAAATGGTTTGCATCTATGCCTGAATTAAGGTGATATGTTTACTTAATTTGATTTTATATATCGTTATTGTGTCACATTGTATGGTAAAATACACTTTATTTTTAGTAATTGGTGGGATGGAGTTAACATAAAACGCAACGGTCATTATCACGCGGAAGAAGACGCAGAAGAAGACAATGGTACCGCTGACGAGATTTCGAGTACAGCCACATCAGTAACATCTAAATCCGACTATGAGTTTATCAAAAGCCCAACAGTTCACTACCCTGAAAAAGTGCAAATTCTAGAGATCTTGCCTGGTCAATGCTTACGAATAATTTTGAAGAAAAATATCGATAAACTCGGCAAGCTGATACAAAAGCAGTCAACATATGATAAAACATGTAAAATTACACCAGATAC
The DNA here is from genome assembly GCA_004367895.1 of Oikopleura longicauda. Classification (NCBI taxonomy): domain Eukaryota; kingdom Metazoa; phylum Chordata; class Appendicularia; order Copelata; family Oikopleuridae; genus Oikopleura; species Oikopleura longicauda. The sequence goes on from SCLD01133833.1 coordinate 29,565, forward strand.
GAATTATGTTCTCGTGGAAAAAGCCGACAGTTTCGTTGTTGGGATCAAAATTGCCTCCGGATCATCAGGAAATACCGACTTTCGTGCTATCATTGTCAAGTTTTTTGGCAGTGATGAAGAGTACACTGTTTCGAAATCCAAATCATATTCGATAGACTACTACGTTGAAAAATATAAACTTATAAAAATTGCAAAAATAGCCGATGGCTTGATTCCCCGTGATCGAGAAACAAATGAAACGCTTTCAGATGCAAAAAACTGCGCGATAGAATTTATAAAAAATAATACTGATGCAAAAATATGGTTCCAAAAAACAGAATTCAATGATGAAAGTCGAACAAATATGGAATTTGTCATAGAAAAATATTATGCCGATACGACGGATCGTTCATGGAATAAAGACGATTTCGAGAAATTATGTGATATGAAGAAATATATGGTCTTGCGTACTGGATTTTACTTGAAAGATATAAGAGATTTAAGTACGAAATTCAAGCAGATGATTTGTGTTTCATGGGATGACAAAGTTATTGAACGAGAGATAACCGTCAAAGCTGAAATCGTTAAAATGCTGAGCGAAAAAAACTATCTCAAGATATTTATTCAGCAGTATTTCAAGGCGGTTAATGGTGGTTTTATAGATGCCAAAACTAGTGCTTCTGTTGATATGAAGAAATTTCTGAAACAAAAAATTCGAGATGAAAATAACACTGGTTAATATTCTGTACAATATCAAACAGTTACGAGGATTCATTCACGTGTCGACTTATGCAAAAAAATCATATTTTAGCCTAAAATTTTTGGGGCATTTTCGAACTCTTTGTTAAACTCATTTTTCTCTTCGAAAGCCTGATTACATGACAAATCTCAAACAGTGAATTCATCAATATGACATGTATATTATATAATATACTGCATATAATATGCAATTTGTCATATGTTGTTTAGAATTATTGTTACTGTAGTTAATACATGCTATAGTATAATATTACCAATTTGATAATAGACTGATTATTTATCTTTTAAATGGGAACCGCGCCATACAGTTCCATACATATCGAATGATCCTCATTCTTTTATTACTTATAAACCGTGTTTGAGTAATGATCGGATAATTCTTTAAATGATATTCTATAATATGAAGTATGCAGTTATGACCACATCTTAGCTGCATAATTGATTCATAAATCAGAAGAGAATGGTGTTGGCATTAATATTTTATACATAATATATCCATCACGATCGAATGATCCGACAAAATCGAGATATCACCAACTTTTGATAATTTTTTATAAGCAATAAAATGGAGCCAGCTCCATCTTTTGTTAATCTAAAGTGGAATCAAAAACGACAAAAATTTAAAAATATGAGATGGCTAAGGCGGGCTTTCAAGTTGATATTTGTCATGCGGCTCTCAAAATGTTGCTTCATTTTTTATAATTATCAAAGTGTGTAACTCTAATAAAAGCTACAACCAACCAATTGAAAACAATTATAAGTTCGTATACTACTCGATCGACTACTTTTGACCGTGAAAGGTAAGTTTTATTTTCAAAAGTTTAATGATTATGTATTATTTTAATCAACAGTATTGATTTAAATATGAATACCATTCATTGAGTGAATACAGTGAACCACTAAATGAGCAAGGAATCATTTATTAGCCTTTAAAAATAGTATTTGAAAATGAATTATTTTGTATCACATTTTTAATTCTGATATTTTGACTTGTTTCTTCTCACGTGGCCAAAAAGATATAGACTATCCCTTAATTCGAGAATTATTCAACCATTAAGTATAACATCAGTTGATATAAACAATCTCAATACAAGTTATTTAAATATGTCCGTCTTAGAGTCAATGCCGAGTACACCAATTCCGAGGTAAGAACCATATTTAGGTTGGTTTATAGGGGGACATATTAGACTCGAGCGTTTTTTAAGAAAAGCCTCGATGGACTCGCTCAATACTTCAGCAGATCAAAGTCTGGTCAGCTCATTCATTTGTCTGATGGTAACCTTGGGTATATTTTTGGTAATGTGTGGATCAATTGGTATTTTCTTTGCTATTGAAAAAGATATATATACGCCTCCAGATACGCAAAGACAGTCTGGAAATCTTATGATATGCGGGAAGGTGTCATCAGTAATTTAACACTTGCGCTTTTTATCTACTCGATGCCCGAACTTTTTTTGGCACTTTAGTGCTATGACTTGTATAACAGCGATTTTAGTCAACAATGACCATCAGAGACACGTCATACAGTTTTGAACTGGGCTGAATACTCGACTGGAATTGATGGTTCACGTCGTTTCCGGTTCATTTCCGGTCAAACTTCCGTTTTAAATTTAACCCCCAAAATTTTTTTATTTTACCAAAAGATGCGCCTTGAGATTTTATGAGGAGTCCTTGGAGACAGTTTTTGAATATCACAGCCACACGGGGAGATATGGACGAAATTGACCTCTCTGGCACTAAAGTGCAAAAAAAGGCGCTGTTAAGCATCACAACTGTTAAGCATCACACCAGGACAACTGTTAAGCATCACACCAGGACCGGTGGACAAAAACTGATTGAAACTCATCAAGACTTGTCACACTTTCGTTTGGCCTTATTAAAATGTTTGTTAATTTTATCAGAAAGAAAATAAACTCAATTTAGTATTCATCTTATTTAGTTTTTTATTCAGTAAGAATTAATTTAATACGATTTCGATATCATTAAAATAATTTAATATACTTTTTTTGTAATATCATGCAATGTTAGCATTCTTTGGACATCTTTTGTTATAACTGTCTTCAAATGTTGTTATCCCATCGACTGTTTCTAATTTGAAAATTTCAACAAAAGTGTCTTGGAGACATTCATTTGTGGCATCGCACTCATCGATATCAGCGCCACATTTTTGTGCAATCCAACGTTGGAAATCAATGATTGCATCTGGAACGTCTTTTGAGTCTCTTCCTTGAACCAATTGCTGATTTAGTTTTTCAAATTGATCCGATCAGATCGCGGATTAGAGAATACCAAATTGCAACCATGCAAAATAGATTCCGAACTTTTTTTCCTTTATGTCTCATACGGTTCCATTTCGGTCACTTATATGGGTGGTGGCGACCGTTTTTGATAAAACTCAAGTTTGACCGAGTAAATCAACTTTTTGTGTTCAAATTCACTAAAAGTTACCAACCTTTGCTTGAGAAATACTTTTAACTGGTAAGAGATAATCATGAAAGGTTTTTT
>SCLD01133944.1:0-24201 GCA_004367895.1 Oikopleura longicauda
ATCAATAAAATCTTACTTTGTGTCGATGTGCATCCCAAAGAGCCTTGAAATGGTAAACTGGATCGCGTAATAAACCAATGAATTTGGTATCAGGAGGCATAATTTCATAAACTTTGGCAGCGTCCAAAACCATATCATGACAAAGAATATCATATGTAGCACCTTCTTTTTCATAACCAATTATTTTCGGCATGTGACCAACTATTGGAGCGAATGGATGTCCAAGACCGTTTCGAAAACCACCATTTGATGTTGTGGATATGGCGAAACTTTATAAATTTAAAATTAATCGTTCAAATTAATTTTGCTGGTTAGACGACTTGAACTGTACCTCAAATGATTTTTGAGACCGAAATGTACAAAAATAGCTTGAAGAAGAAATGACTTTGTTTGTCTCATTGGAAGAAATGCAAGATGTTGAACTGGCAAGCAATCTTTCACTTTCCGATCAACCGTTTGAACAACTTCTGATATTGTATCACTTGATATATGCATATTCTTCACAGATATAGCACTTTCCTTTGTAAAACTATCATCCAGTGCTAGAAAATATTTTTAACCGTCCGATGCCGTAAAATTTCCGTCCCAGATCCGAAGGTAGAATCCGATCGGATCAAAATACATGATCGAAACTGTATTTCAAAATTGTATTTTCTGTTTGAATCTTTCGGATCTAAAATACAATACTTGGGTACATAGTTGGGATCATTTCGATGCAAAAATGTATTTTCGGATCTTTTTTCAACCTCCACAAATACTTCGGTTCAAAAAATGTTCGGATCAAAACTGTATACAGTGGCGGATGAAACTTTGTCCCCTCAAACTTTGGCCGTTTTTTCAATTTTTCACGGAATTTTAGAACAGTTTAACCCCATCTGTTACAGTTCGGAAATATTCAGGGAGTGTCATTTCTGGTGAAAAAATCCAAATGACTTGTTTTATTTTGGGTTTTTTTCCAAAAATGACGCTGGCTCAGTTCCTAAAATCCGTTTTATCCGTTGCGCTTCCCGAAATTTGAGAAAAAAAAGAAAATTTTCGAAAAAATCGAAAAGGTCCCGCCCCATTTGCCCGCTCAAACTTTGGCCGATTTCACGAATTTTCGGCATAATAAAAACCGGCCAAAGTTTCATCCACCACTGTATCATATACAGTTTATGTATTTCTTCGACCCTTCGTATCGTACCTTCGGATCTGGGACAACTCTGTTTCCGACAAGTTTAATTCGTATTTCAAAAAATAATGATGACCTCGTCTGATAATCAGACTCTGATTGGTGGATTATTCCGCATTGAGGGATTAAAATCCGGCATCAAGATTCGGATTCAAATTTATTTCAGTTTTGAATATTAACTTCATCCGAATAAATGAAAATGACTTTTGAAAATGAGTTCGTTATGACTCATAACTTATGACTCATGTAAATGAGTTATAAATTATTGGATACATTTTGTGGTGGTCTGAGACACATGTGACAAGTTGGTACTCACCTATGTAAACAATGAGCATGACAAAACTTGAGCAGCAGAAAAAAACGAAAGTCATTTGACTTCTTAAATGCGCATCCATATCAGCAATACCTTCGATTGGGTTGATTCCCACTTTAGTTTCGTCTTTTTTCGGGCTAGCCTTTTCATTTTTTAAACTCACTGTAGACAATTCATGCTTGTTTTGAACATTTTCTCTTATAACTTGTTGGGTTTTGTCGGTTTTTGGTGTCTCCAAGTCATTTTCCTTAGTTTCAAGACAATTCTCATTCATTTCTCTTTCGCTTTTCTTTAATTTCATATATTTGACTCGGTTGGCAATTATTCCTGCCTGACCAGACCGTTTTCTCTCCTATAACTTCATATTTCTCATTATGCGGCGTATTTTTTAATTCACAACCAAAAATAATAAAAAAATCTTTTGATTGAAATTTAATTTTTTTATGTTATTATAAAATGTTTATATAATTCAAAGTTCATGTCCAGAAATAACCACCGGCGGCAACTTCACCTTTGCTGACCCTTCAGAGTTCAGCGGTCTGCTCAAGACTTCAATTTCAGAAGATGAGTCAGAGATCAACCACGTTGCTGACTAAACTTCACCGTTATATAACCGGTTATAATGCCATTATAATTTAATGGCCAGCCCGGTCCCTAGAAGTCGGCCCCCATTCAAATGATTTGTTTCCGATTTTTCTTCAAATTTCCCATTTGTTTTTTTCTTTCTTAGATCTTTCTCTTTATTCTCACGCTCAAGCGAAATATTACTAGCCTCCAGCTCGTAAAAATTCTGCAATAATAATGACCGGATAATTTGAAAGCTGTGCAGAAGGCAAGTTGTTGAATAACCGCCCGCGGCGGAGTCACAGCGCAGAATTTTTAAAAAATGACATTTGAAAAATCCGAAAATCCAACCGATCTCTTGCGGTTGAATGTCAAAAGACATCCAGTTCATATTTTAAATAAGATTTGACTCGGACTTTAATTCACGCCGTTCGACTATCATTGATTGCAGTCGATTCTTTGTGAGCACGTGAGAAAAGTACTCTGTGATGGAAACATGTTTTGTTATTGAGACTAATTCAATTTTTAACTCGAAGGTCCGGGTTGGAAGTCGAGTTCAACTTGAAGAAATTCTTGAACTGAGGTGAACTAAGAAATTTTTAATTGCAAGTTTATAAACAGACTTTATTATTTACCCATTCGGACATTTCAATAAAACACGAGGAAAAGGATGCTCGCGATAACAGATATTCGGAAATTTTATATTCGGAAAAAATAATATTCGGATAAAACTGTTATATGATATAAGTTATATATCATATAACTTATATCGGAACGGAGTTTACCGAAGTTAAAAAATGTAATTCGGTAAAAAATGTTATTCGGAAAGGGTGAAATTAGGGTGAAATTAGGGTTAGGGTGAAATTAGGGTTAGGGTAACAAAAATTTAAAGAGCTTATTGAATTTCGGTACGTTATATTCCGAAATTAAAATCGATTCGGTAAGTTTGACTGAATTTATGTTCCGAACATACGGATGTTCCGAATATTCCGTTCCAAATATCCGTCATCTCATAAAACACCATACACGAGAAATAAAAAAAACCTTCGAAATTTTTTTCATTCCAGGAAATCAGATTATTTGTAAAAGACCCTTTCCAAAAAAAATTAAGTATTGTTCATAATGAATTTATTAATCTAAATGATTTTGGAATTTTGTTGCAGTGCTGGGAACCGACCGTGTGGTCATCCGGCGATCTTTCCGTCCAAGATCGTCGTTTTCACAGTGGTGTGGAACTTTGAAGGATATCAGGTGCTCGAGTAATTATTTTCACCATCAAGGAATCGATATATTCATTCAAATGATTTATTTCAGCGTCCTTCAAATATAATTTTAACGTCAATATTTTTACCACCGTGTTCCACAAGTTTCAGACTCTGAAATTCAGAGTACCCGAAACGCGTGGGGCAAAATAATTCCGATGATCGTTGTCTGAATGCGGAATTCGGGCAAAATGACCATCGGGAAGACACACCCCACTTTAGTAGACGGTCCCTTATGAGAAAGTTGTTATATAACCTTTTGTTTAATAGTCTCTTGTTGAATCGAGTTCATCTTGATTAACATTTGATTTTCTTTGGTCAATTTTTCGAGCTCTGAGCCCTCAGAATAGTCAGTAACTATTAATGCTGGTTTTGGATTTTTCTTTCGCCTTATCGAATCGCGTCTTTTAACCATTGGTAAATCGGTCAAACTAACATTTTTATCCAAGTCAGCAATTGTATGTCTCCTAGTATCGGAAATTCGGGGCTGAACCAGCGGTGAGCTTTTCGTCGGCTGTGAATATGGTTCTGCATCTGGTTCATCAAAAGATTCTGCGACAGTTTCCAAATTGAAACTATTTCTGACACCATCTTTGATGTTTTTGGCAAGTTTTGCTCCCAAAGATATATTCGACTCACTTTTTCTTCTTTCTGTCAGCGGGTTATAATTGGGATTGGACGGAATTATGATCTTGAAACGAACTTTGGCTTTTACTTTACCAGATTTTGATTTTAATCTTAAAATTGATTATTTCATTGTAACAGGGATTTCAAAGTGAAACAAGGGCGCCCCGGTGCGGTACTAGGAATCCTAGTCTAGGGTTGTCGTGAAGTCCAAGAATGTAAAAAACTTACTCGTGTGCGACTATCCAATCTTCCCTCGGTTCATCTGTATATTCAATAGGAAACTTTGTCCTCCCGTAAACTACATGCTCCTGAACAAATTGTTACGAGGATTAAAGTGCGGTGCGTCTTTCCGATGGTCATGTGACCCGAATTCATCATGGGGCAGCTGACAGACGTCAACCATCCGAAAGGCGCATCCCGTTTTAACAGTTCATTTGGACTTACTCAGTAAATTTGACTTACATTTATACTGAGTTGATCTTCCTGGACAAAACACAATTTTATTTTCAAAGATCCTGATTTTGTTATTCTGAATTCAGCTTCTTCATTGAATCGTATTTTATTGGAGCCTTGTGGAACATCAACATGGGACGTTGCTTTCTAGTTTAAACACAATTTGATTTACTGGAATTCAACCCAGACAGTCATTTCAGGACACAAAACAATTCAAAGTCAAAATTTCGGTTTTAAAAATGTAAGTCGGGATTGCTGTCCAGACTCTGGAGTCCAGAGTAACGCCTCTTACCAAGTTTCTATTTTGTATAACCAGAACTCACGGATAAGAACTGTGATAGTATGAGCTTATAGCAAGAAATTGTTTTATAAACAAGCCTAGTCTAAATTTTTCATACTCAAGTAGACAAAATAATTTTTCCGGTACAGGGGGTATCAGATCAGACACTTTTATGGCTTTGGACCTAGGATTTAGCTATTTTAAGAATCGCACGGATAAATCCGATTTTGTGCACTAGTTGATGGTTATTTTCACACGAAAAGCCCCTACCCTGAATCAATTATAATTTTTAGCATTTACCCACGTTCTCTTTTTAAATAAATAGAGGAACATAATAATGTCGTAATTTAAATATTTTTACATTAAACTTTACTGAGCCAAAAGCTTGTGTATTTAAGAGTAAAACCAAGTCACAACAAAGATGAACAGACTTGACCACCGCCAAGCATATTAATAAGACTAGTCAATTGATGGCCTAGTTGACATTCGTAACAGGATGAGGCTTCATCAGGGTTATGCATTTGAATTGAAATTAGCCTATTTATATTTTCATTTTTGACAGAAAGAATATGTCTTTTGCGAGCACACGACAAAGGTCTAATTTTGTGAGAGGGTAAAATAAATGAGTTTTACGATCACATGCGATAACAGTTTTGGGCTAATTAGTCGCCCCTATAAAGCTTGTTTTCGACGGTCGGTCATCAGTGACTATAATTTCTCGTTGGGTCATTTATTGAAAAGAATCTAATTCACAAGAAAATGGTCTCGATAAAATTGGACAATCATTTTGCTAACACTAAAAAAGTTATTTTCTGCATACTTTTCAATAATTGGACTGAATTTATTCTTTTGTTGGATACTATTTTGACTGCACATGACGTTCCGAGGCGTTGTAGAGACTCTGGCGACCTCGCGAAGCGTATTGTGAATGAGATCGGCTAATTTTCGAATAGCTTTTTCGTCGTAGGATGTCAAATACTCGAGGCCAGGAGTCTAAAATGAAAATCGAAATCAAATACGAAACGTAAGATAATTTACCCATTGGTTGCAGACAACTTGCTCAGATTTTAGTAGTCCTGCTTTGCGAAGCTTGAGAATGACAAGAAGTGATGCGGCAACTATTTTTGATTGTGATACAGTAATATACTTGGAATCCAAAAGCGAAATTTCACAAATAAATCTCAATAGTGTCAGCTAGAATATTTTACATGAGTAATATTATATGAATCAGTATGACTACAAACCTTTCGTAGAAATTGACTTTTTGGTTCATTTCGAAAGGCATAATGAGCGACATATCGAGTAAAGGAATAAGAAACTTTTTACCAGATTTTTCCAGCTGTTATGTATTTTTTAAGTTTGAAGCTTTTGCAAATTAAAAAAAAAACTGTTCCTGGGTAATTGATGTTCCATTTGAGGATTTTAAATATTTCGGTTTGGACTTTTTTGAAATTACTTTCTTCGTATTGGTTGTCGCACGCGTCAATCAGATCGGAAACTGCTGCTGGGTATCTCTCCTTATCAGATAAATTATCACATGATCCGTCAAATTTTTTGACTTACATTTTGTTTAGATGCCAAAAGCATTGCTCCAGATGCAATAAGCTGAAGCTGGGCGGTAGGAATTTTTTGTCCTTTGGTCATTTTGCAATTTCGGGCGATAAATCGATCCATTATGATTATACAAAGATGATTTGTTTCCGGGGTAAATTGAAACTCCTCCCCCAACTGAAAAAGCCAGTTGACCAAAGTTGATCGATGAAAATCCGAAAGATAGCCAGATTGAACATAATTGAAACCATTTTCAGAACGCTCACTCTCGTCACAAAGCACGCGCTGATATTCCAATGATATAAACTCCATATTTTGAGTCTCTAAAAGATTTGAGTAAGGTGGGTTTATGGATGAGCTCAAAGTCAAAAGTCAGAAAGTAAGCACCTTTAAATTGATGAATTAAAAAAATATCTGGATTCGAGGTAATTAACTAATCGTAATTTACGATAAACACGAGTTCGGGGACAGGGTCCAACAAAAACCGAGCAGTAGCTGTTTGTACTGTTCGCTCAAAATGAACTGTTCGGTGTTCGATCAAAATCAACAGTTCAGACAGTTCGGAATCCGAACTTCGGACACTGTGAACTATTCGATCTGTTCGAAGTCTTCGGGCAATATGAACTGTTCGCTGTGCATAAATTTTTGCTATTCAGTGTTCGGATCGAACAGCCTGTTCTGTCGAATAGCGAACGCCTTCTGTTCAGTTTTTGATTGACCCTGCCCGTAGGTATTGGGACCATAAATCGCCATGTTACTTTATTTTTTACAATTCTAATGAGTCGAATAATTTGAAATTAGATAATTGGTATTCCTTACCCTGTAACTGATGTTGCAATTCAGCTCTTTTTAAATCCATTGGTGCTTCAAATACTCTTTCTAATGTTTCCTTCCATGTTGGTGACCTCGGTGGCAGTGGTGGTGCTGGACAGTTTCTTTTTTCGTCACCTTCTTCTCTTCTGATCTGTTGGTTTTCGTTAAGTTTCAGACCTCTGATTGATCTTCGAATACTTCCCTGAAAATTCACTAGTAAACTTGACCTTGATAGATTTACTACGCTGAAGATCACATGAAGGTCAACTTACGGTTTTCGACTTGAATGGATGATTTCGTTGAGCCATAAATGAGCCACGTGATGTTCGCGAATTCAACGAGCTACCAAATTTTTAATCAGGATTTTTATTCGGAACACATTGACCTGTCCAGTATTAAACATCGGAAAACCGTCTTACCTCACAGATGAAACGCTAGCATTATCTCTGAATTCGTTCTCAATGGTGACCTGATCTTGGGTCGGGATCTGGACATTATTTGAACTTGACCCGGTGTGACCCAAGACTCGTTTCAAAAATCCGGTTTTCTTTTTTGCTATTCTCTCCATTTTTTTATCTGACACAGATTTTTCTTTCCAGTTAGAAAATATCGAGTCAGATCTAGAGAACAAAATGGTTCGTTCCTCTTTATCGCACTTAAATCTATTCGATTTTCTTGCAACAGATTTTGAGATTTTTCCACGATTTTCCACGACGATCACTCATTAGAAAATCACCTGGATGACCTCAATACTTTAAGAGGGATAAATGCCTTTTGAAGTAACCAACGATATTTTTGAAATACATGAGTAATCTATGGCAAGGAGTCCTTGCCAAGGACTCCGTTACGTCTCCGTAATTTATCAAAAAAAAAATGGGCGGCCCTGATCCGGTGCGGATTTTGGTCCGGTCCGTTCTGGTCTTTTTGGTGCGATCCGGTTTTTGTGGTCTTGATCCGAATATGATGCAGAATACTATTTATGGAAATTGATAACGCGTAATAACGTTTTTCCACCTTTTTATCTTAGACGTGAAATAGCTTTGATGAACTTGAGACCCTCTAAATCGAATTTAATAGAAAACAGTCTTGCGATTAAATTAGAATGTTAGCTCAACAGTCGAGGTGACCATAAAACATGACACGTGAATGATTTGGATTTGAAAAAAATTAACTCAATCTGATTCAATCTAAGTTAGATGAATGCACTTGTTATCACACCGTCGCTAAAGATCATAATAATTTAAATGAAATATAACAAAAGTCTATATAAATTATAAGACCTGATATAGAGTCTATATTATAGACCTGCTGAATGAGGATTTGGCCATGGCGCCTAAGCTGTAAAAATAATGTAATAGCATGCAATTGCAACGATAATTATAACCTGGTATAATTCATCGCTGAACAAGCTATAATGGAATTGTAATTAACTTGCTGACAAGTTTTTGGAATAACTTTTTCGAGTCGAATCGTCTATAAGAAACTTAACCGCTATGCTGGCATGTTTCGTATAACCCCTGTAACTTCGCGGTCACATATTAGTACACGGGTAAATCTCTATCTGCAAACGTAACCCACTCCTTGTTCGAAGTCAGTTTTCACTCCCTTCATATTCTGTTTTCGTAAAGGTTCGAGGCCCATGGAATTAATATCATGACTTGCTCATAAAAGAGAGAAAGAGGGGGACGACTCTCCGAATATACAATAAAGAGGGCGCCATTCAGATAATCATGTTATTAATTCCCGTTAAGCGTGATATTGAACAGAGAGGGGTTACGTTTGAAGATAGAGATTCACCAGTATAACAATATTGATCCAATATTAAATCTTAAGACCCTATTCACTGAAAAGTTTTTATTTCACGGCAGACCAGATAATAAGAGCGATAATAATAATAATTATAATAACGGCAATCACTATGCAAATTTTTTTCTTATCAGCCTTCTTCTTATATTCAACTCCTTTCTCTAGCTGTTCGTTTGCATTTTCTACATTAACTACTGCTTCTTGGACATTTTCCTCAATTGAATCTAAACGGAAGTTGTAGTATACATGCGAAAAACTCAAAAATATTTCTTATAAAATGGGGTGTGCCTTCCGGATACTCTGAACTGTCCCATGCGGAATTCGGGCCAAATGTCCATCGAGAATAAGCACCCCACTTTACAACACGGCATAGTTTGAACTTCAAATGCTTTATATCATATAAATTATATGAGAAAAATTATATTCTTACCCATAATTTCGCCCTGTTGACTTATTTGTTGATTCAGGTCTCGAAAAATATCGTTGACGTTCATCATATCTTCCTAAAAAATATAGGATTTAAAGTAGGGGTTTTAAAGTCAAGTTGAAACCCATAATTTGTTTTAATTTTGAACGATATCACTACTCATGGACAACTCACTTCAAGCTGTGCGATTTCAGCATCTCGATCTTGAATTGCTTGTAGTTGTGAGTCAGTCATTTGGGACTGCATTTGTTCTCCTAATTATTTAATTTGGTTTGAGGGTAATTATTATGACTCATTATGGAGTCATAATTTATGATTCACATGATTTCACCTGAATTGAACGACTGATTGAATGATCCGTTAGTTTCATTTCCAAATGTTCCACTTCGTTGCTTTGCTGTTGCTGTCTTTGATAGTTGTTGAAAGTTTTTAAATGCATTTGAGTAGTTTTCTGCTAGCTTCGTCAGAACTGTTCTTCTTTCTTGCTGTTCTTATTAAAGTTTCATCATTTAAAAGCCCGTAAAATTTAAAATTGAAAAATCCAAAATGGTGATTCCCGAAAATAATTTTGATTCATCCGGGACAGATTTGAGTTTTTGGTGCGGAAGAGGTTAGAAATTTCAACATCGCTTACATGTCAATTTGAAATTTATAATTCCACTTTCTGTGGCTTGTCAGAATGAAATTGGAAGACTGAAAATCTTGGACCATTTAAACCTTTTCCTGCAACCGAATCGGCATTTGGCAATTTTCGTAAATCAGTTAATAGCGATTGTGCTTGTTTGCACACTTCGCGACAAAGGTTCTCTTGCTGCCGACTAAAAAACAATTTTGGTTCAAAGAAACGGTAAGCCAGGGAACATAAATGTTTTGTTAAAATTCGGCTGGAATCAGAAGTTGAGAGGATTCGTATTTTCCTCTAGAGAGACGAGTCCGATTAGTGCGATTCTGCACCACCTCCCTCCTCTCATTACAAAACATTTCTGTCACAGAGGGTATCTTGGTAAAGGGTAACTTCGGAATGTAAAACTTGAAAACGTCTTACGTTTCGTCAAAAGAAGCATTGCAATCAATAGAGTTCGATAACAATTTAGTTTGTTTTATGAGTCTTGCCGTGCTTGCCGCTACCTCATTTGTTAACTTTTTGAATTTTCCATTTGAACACATTCGAGTGTGAAAGTCACAGTCTGTGTTATGTGTCCCCCTATAATTAAAAGGTAGAGTGAATTCCATGGGAAAAACTCTTTTCTGATGAGTGTATATTATTGAAAATTGGATTTTTTCAGACCTATTTTTTTCAAACCAGGCTATTACTTACGCTAGCATACGTCTGAGGTTCAAAACTTCCAAAATTGCCTTGGCCGTAGCTCATTTTGAGATGCAATTCTCTTTTGTTTGATCATTCAGAGTTTTCGGCGTTCGAGTGACCAATCTTTACACCAAACTGTCAAATAATTTCAAAACGACTATTTTATTCATTGGTTTTTAAACTCGATTGATTTCGTATTTACGGATTTAGAACGTGAAATAATACTTTCATGGTGGTTCTTGAATATGTCGCCGAAAAACGTGACCCCTTCGATGTCTGTTTCGGAATCAATTCTTATTCATGGATGGACATGAATAGAACAACTCAGCGATAATGCGATCATAATCATGCAACCAAGATAATGACTGTGTCGCGTAAATGCGGTCTATTGACTAGAATCTCCATCCCCTATCCGCATAATAAAAAGGGTCATCCGCAAGAGGTCGTCCAAGTGTTGGACATCAATATCTCTATGAAATTTATCGGACACTTTCTAGGAGTAGCCAGTTCAGAAATTAACTTGAGTAGCGAGATAGATCCGAATGAGAGTTGAGTATTTTTCAATATGAAAAAACTTCAATTTCTATTTCTCATACACCAAGGAGCAAGAGCTTGCATTTCACAAGGTAAGTTCGTGGCCAATGTGCTGTTGATCAGTGTTCGATCGAGAGCAACATTTTATATGATGGTTTTCAGAGAGGCTAGCTGAACTGGAAGAAGAATTGAGAGATCGTTTCAATGATGAAGCATGGTCTGACGAACTCGATCCATATGCAAGAGAGTTTGCTAATGATTTTCTAATTCAATCCCATGACAATCATGTTTCAGGAACCAGTAAATTATTATTTTTACAATCAATTTTTGAGGGTCCGGATTTCGCTATCAATTTTTCACTTTCAATGTTATTTTTGACTGTCAAAATGGGAACTGTTTTTTACTGGGTTTAAGAAAAAGAAATAACCGAGCCTCCGATCGAACTTGATAGTGGATTTCAGGGCTATTTCATCAATGAAGAAGGTGAACGAGAGTACTTTCACAAAGGCAAAGTGCGGAAAACAAAAATGAAAGTAAAAGATTTTAGTCCCAGAAAATCAAAAAAGACTCAACGATCACGTGAACCCGGCTCAGGTGATCATTCATCGCCTCCACTTCTCGCCCAGCGATCTATTCAACGAGACGAGACATTGAGTCCGATCAGAACAGATTCAAGACCATTTCCAGCGGATGATTTAGATTTTGATTTTGATCCATTCGATCTGAGAAAAGATTTGGTGGTGCCGTTATTTAATTTTGATCGAACATCTCTCAACGAAATGATTGAATTGGACAAACCCATCACATTGGACGACGTTGAAAGACACTTTAGTCTGGATTATAATTTCGATGATTTACCACCGATACTCACAGATGACCGCGAATATGCAGAAAATTTCACCGTATTTGAACGGTTTCTTGGACAGGAAAATGATGATGTAGAAATTGTTATTATCGATGGAAAAGAGGTCGAAATTCCTAGTTCGTTTCCAATGCCTGTGAAACGACCATCAAATGCTCAGGCAGGATTTTGATTTTTCCACCAATGAAAACAAGTTACTAATAAGAGGCTGTTTGAAAAACCAAAATCCGTACGCACAGCGTCAAATTCTCGCACCGCGAAATGTAATAGAGCACTATTCAGGGGCCGATAAGGTCTTCCAAGATACAATATTTCAACAGCGGGGTATTCCACCTATGAATGGATATTATTTGATTATATTCACATATGATAATAAGTATGGGACACTAAGTATGAATTTAAATAGTACAACAAAAGGTAAGGATAGTCAAAAAGAACTTTTTAATGGGAAAGGTAAGCAGACTGTTGATGGACAAGATTTCACTTTTCAAATTCTTAATGGAAAAGGTAATAATTTCCGGTCACTTCCGATTGACTTCCGGTATTTCTCATCTTGAAATAAAATTCTAGTGACGAAGGAAGGCGTTTGGCAAATGGATGTTATTTTTGATAAAGGAATATCGTTTTCTTACTTTGGTGATACTCAAGATGGTTGGTATTTAGAAGGTTGTTTTACATGTATTGATTGTGAAAAAATAAAAGAAAACTGCTGGGGATCTGGCCATCTTATTCCGAAGCTAGGTATTTCAAATATATTATTGAGTCACGTTCCTCAGAATCAAACCCTTGGTTGTAGAGAACCAGCTCGTAACGTGGCTGTTAAAAACTGAATCAACGTGAAGAAAAATATATTTTTGAAATTTGTACAGCAACATACAATGACCGAAGCTGTTCAAGTACTCACTGACAGTGCAGTCGGACATTTTCAAATTCCCGAGGGTGTTATTCTCACTGAGCAAGCAACCAAGAAATATAGGTTTTTTATGACTCAAATTTTCGGTGAAATGATAATTTTTATTAAGTCAAAAATTGGATAGATTTTTGAAAGTTTTGGCTGATTTTGGGTCAATGAAAAACGTTAATGGTGAAGAAAGGGCAAAGGGCTTTTTCTCTGCTCCGAGCAAATTATTCTACAACGACTTTTTCTCCGTACGAAAACTGGTGAAAGGAGTTCTCCAATTCGCAGTCGAACGGTTCCAGAATAAACCGTCTCAAGTAAGTTGAAATTATCGAATAAAATCACACAAATGACCATTCTTATTTAGGTGAATAAAGTGTATAAACGAATGCAGCGAAAAGTGAAGTCAATATGTCAATTTGGAATTGACTGCCCTATGGATCTTCTCTAATTCTGAAATCACCTCGGATTAATTTTAAAACTGTTCAATTTTTCTAGAGTATGATGAATACGTTAAAACTCTTTTGTAAAAACTATTTTCCAGATATATATATATCGGTTCAAAATCAAATGTTTTTCTTATCATGCAAAACGATTTGATAAGATCGAGATATTGATATCTCCTGCTGTGATGCTATTGGACGCTTTCTATGCGAACCAACCAAATCCACGATTTCAAATGTTGAAATTGAAATTCCACTTTAAATTACTTTTATAATTTTTGGAACTTCTGGTCATTCTTAATTTTTCATTTTCATCAGATTATAAAGGCCTGAATATGGTGAAATTAATAAAAAATTTTGTTGAACCACAAAACAAAAACTTTTGTTCAAATTGTAAATAAATAATAAATGTTAATATTACCGGAATTCGGTTTGGGGTTATGAGCAGAGGTGTGCATATGGCGTACGGATTAATCTAGTCCAGATTCGATGTGCGAAACCGTTCAGATATTTGTCTGGACCAGACGCAATTCAGATTTTGGTTTCTACGGTGGCTGTGAAATTTTTGTTCGGATCCGATCCAGACCGACATACAAATGTCTGTTTAAACTAGTTTTTGAAACTGTTCGTAATTTTGAAATAGTAAATTGAAATAATTGTCTTTCGAGGGAGCTCATAAGTTATGAATAGAGTTTTGGGAAGGTTTAGACTTCACCTTTGTACAACCAATAAATCCTTCAATAGGGTGTTAAAGATATGTATATTCTTAAATAAAGTAGTCTTATTATCTTTAAACTGCTTTTTGTAATTCAGGTTATATTCGAATGACTAGTTTGGCCTTCTAATATAAATATATCATGGTACAAAATGTACCCTATAGTAGCAAATCTTTCAGTAAAGGTATGAGGAGGTGAGGAATATTAACGTCATGAATACCTTTAACCTCCCCTCTCAGCAAATTGTGGACCCTTTCGAAATCACAGCCAGGTGCGCGATTACTAAACTTAATTCCAAAACATGCAAGAGAGAAACTACTGAATTGAATTCAAGACACGATCGAAGTATTTTGGGGCCGAAAAAGATAAATGTCCCGTGGCAAAATGTGAATTTGCTACTCAAGGAGATTTTCAGAGGTTTTGAGAGGTATTAAGTTGAGTTTCGAAGCGTTTGACGCGTAAATCATTACATTGCTTCCGCCTCAAAGAATATTCTTAGTATCTGCAATAATATCAAAAGTCAATGGTCAAGCGGAAGTTGGCCTACATATGTTACTACACTATTTTTTCTGACAGGCGGTCTATGGGTAAGGCCAGGCACATTTATGACACAATCTAGGCGGCCATGAAATTAAATGCAACCCAAAGTGGACATGTTGATTTACATTTGACGATACCAGCTGAGTTTTAGCTGTCGTTAAGACTTAACGGTTTAGTTAATGTTAGAATGATTCTGTTAACAGAAACTGACCAAATGGTTATCAAATCTTGTTTTATCTCTCGCCTCAAAACTTACTATCACCCAAGTGACTTCAAAAAAGGGGTCAGATCTTGGACCTTGATAGTAGTCCTGGTAGTCCTGGATCAGTTCGTCCATGTGTTTAGAATAGGTTTAAATTGTCTGAATATTTGCCAAAGTCAATTAAAATTGCATAATGCCGGAATTTAAACAACCTACTATGATATGCAGCCTTGAAACATTGTCAGAATACCAATATTGAACCGTCCGGTTCGACTTGCAGTTTTTCACTTAAAATAGAGAAACCATTGGTCAAGTCATCAAAGTATTTTTGTATTTCATCAATTTATATTCAAACCAAATTCAGATTGTTCGTATCTTTTGAATCGTGAGGCATCATAGAATATTCCCTATAGAAAAATCTTCAATCGAACGGTTATGAAATGAGCGAACGAACACATCGAAGAGAACGCAAACGCGGGGTTCCTCGTTTCTCAAAGAACAATAAAGGTAAGATTTCTAGAAGTGAGTTATGAGCAGGCTCCACCGAACAGCTGTTCGCACTGTTCGACGAATTTAAAAAAATGAGCTGCTCGCACTGTTCGCTGTCCACACAGTTCTAACTGTCCGTTGTTCGCACAGTTCGCTGTCCACACAGTTCTAACTGTCCGTTGTTCGCACAGTTCGAACTGTTCGCATTGTTGGGTGTTCGCACTCTTCGCATGGTTCGAACTGTTCGCTGTTCGCACTGTTGGTTGTATAACATAAAAAGACGTGTTCGCTGTTCGCACTGTTCGCACTGTTCGCAGTTCGGTGGATCCTGGTTATGAGCTGCTTATAAGCTACAATCAAGATCAGTTCTATAAATAAGACTTTTTTGTTCATCATAAAGAGCTGATGGACATGCTAAAAATAACTTTTTTTATGATGAAAAAGGAATGAATTATTATCTTAGCATCTGATTCGGAAGCGAAAATACAGCACGAGAGTTTTAGGCATAAAATTTCTAACTTTTAGATGTTTCGATTTCAATTAGATATACAGGTCAATATATGCATAATTTATATTATTATGAAACAGGTATAATATGATATAAATTGAACAGGTGTGAATGTGCTAAGATAAGTTCCCATTATTAAAATCGATGCCATTAACGACATTAAACACTGCAAACAACACACATTGAAATCTCAATTAGGAAATTATTCATAAAATCACCACATAGAACATATGCCTGAAAGACTCACACAATGTGACTCATTCGACCTTACCCTCTGGGACACAAATCTTTTATAAGTGAGAGGAGGATGAAAAGATGTGGATGGTGCAGAATTTTTACAAAACATTGTATTTTCCAGGCTGGTATTATTTTACGTAACATAAGTGATATGATTCATACCATACGACCGAGCAAAAAATGCTCATAAAAGGACTGGAGCCTTCTAAATATTATTTAATTCAAGTTTCCGTTCAACTAAAGTTTTAAAACTTGTAATATTGCATTAATTACCCTTGATGATGAAGCTAAGTTAGCAAATGTGCTGGTCATTTAGGCTGAAATAACGATTAGACCATTAGTTGAACTCTCATTAAGATAAACTGAGCTGAGAAACGAATTATTTCTGCACTTCTGGTTAACTGGATTTACCAGAAATTTTATATTCAGCCATGAGTATGCATTCCATTTTAGGCAACTTTTTGACCATTTTTTGACCAATTTTTACCTCATCTGCTGACCACAATCTCGATAATACTTAATCCAAGATTTTAAAAAGCGTGTACTTTGTCCTCTTCCAGGTGTTTAAAATCATATACAGTTACTTTATTTGCATTTTGACTCTTCGTCTGCCCCAATTAACTTGTTCTGCTCCTTGGCGACTCCTTCGAGAAACCATGTGGGTTAAGCAAAAAAATATTAAGTCACGAAAAATTTCACATTTGAGCTTTTATTCGTCGCAGTGATCAGTTTGAGGAGCTTGAATTTCAGAAAATTAGCCTAAGGGGACCAGAGTCGCATATTGAGAGGAAGAATACTAGATAATCTTGATTTCTAGAGCTGCAAATAACCATTCTGGGCGCATCAAAACAGAGAAAAATGGAAAGAGATGTTGAAATCTACTTAGAAGATCAATATTTGAATACTTTTTTCGAAGACAGAATACAGAAAATTGTTGTTCATCCACTCAAACCCGGTAAGTTTCAACCAATACTACACTCAAATCATGGTTAACGTCCCCACAAAAGTTCCGGAAGTTCCAAGTGGCTTTTTGGATGTCGAAAGTAACTTTAAATTGTTATATCTTAAATTGCCCATCGTTCAATCGATTGAAACCGGTGGTTGTTAAATGCTGCAAATTGCTTTTCGTGTTAAACTTGACGGAATTCGGATTCAAAAGTCTCAAGTTCTCATAGCATAGTCTGAAGTTCAAGGCCATCACGGTCAAACAAGGTCAAATAATTCGGAAGTTTTGATGGAATTCAGATTGTTTGATCAAAGAGTGTAAAGTTTAATATTTCTCAGAGAGCCTTAAGTAGTATTAATAATATTAATTTAATATAAGACCCAGTTTAGAATTAGATGATTTAATATATAAAGCTAAAAAATTATCATAGATATTGAATCGGCCATATCAAATGCACAATATCATTTGACCCATATTATATGACCCATATATATTACAATCTATAAATTATAGACTATAATTGACCATACATGTATTTTAGAATACTTTCATTTTGTAGGGACCAAATGAATGTTAAATGAGCATGTTTAGCCCATTGATAAAAGCTGATTAATTGAAAATAATATTAAGATATATGCAAAGCGCCGAGTGGTCCTATTAACAGCCATAAAACCACCCACTTCGACTGTGTCAAACCTGAACTTAAAAGCCAATTTAGACACTAGTTAAACAATTTTTAATTTGATTACATAGACCGGGTTTTATTGGGTTGAATTTGCGCAAATAAAATGGGCTGATTTTAATGAAATAGGCTGTCAAAAAATAGATTTAAGGATACCCCCACTATATGCTCGGCGGAAATATTACCAGAAATAATCATTTGATCATTTTGTCATACATGGTACCAAGAAAAGTCATTTCCATGACGCCATTGAAAAAAATGAAAAAATTTAAATTGAGTGATTTTAGGCTTCCGAGTCATTTTTTTCGTGGTGGTGGTATCCTTAAGTAATTCGACCTTGAAATATGTTCGACATTAAATCAATGCAGGGACTATAAAGTTACATCAACTGTCACACTCAAATTAGGAACACGTGGCTGGATCTATTGAAATTAATGCTGTTAACGAGTTGCTACACCAAAAGTTTGTTCGATATTTATTTGAAATTAAATTTTGGGTCATATTTGCTCTCTCTTTTTTCACTTTTTTAAGCAGCCGTTCGTTTTCAGCATCCATACGTAAATCATTTGCTGGATCTCTGAATTCTATAAGCCACTGAGATCATGAGAGTCATTGCATCTAGACTAGAAGGTTACTTTCGGATTCAAGAATACTTAATGAATTGTTGACAAGATTGAAAATGATATAACCTCACACTTGATTAAATAACTTGAAAAAAACAGCTTACTCTGTAAGCCTTACTGTCGAAGAAAAATGATGAGGCTATCGTTGACAATTTGAAAATAGACAATTTCTGAGGTGTAGAAAGCATTTCTTAGGTTTGAATTCCGTGGAGGTGATGATCTTTTATGGTACTGTATATATGGAGTAGAATACAGTTATAATGTTCATATTTTATGATATTTATTAAATCGATTTATTCATCAGAGTTATTTTAGAAAATTGGCCCGCGAGATGCGAAGCGATACCAGACCATCCGCATTCCCTTGACTCTGGAATCATTGAAGAATATCTGTCGGGTAATTTATTTTCTAAAACATCATTGAATCACAGTGATTAACTATAATAATTTATTAGATTCAACGCTTACACCTCAGTCAAATCATTCAAATCATCTTGAAGATATAGCAGATCAGCTTCTTTGTAAGTAATTCACAGACAACTAGCTAGTAGCTATGTAGTACTAAGTACGGAGTTATATATTTTTTTCCTAAGCGAGTCTCG
Source organism: Oikopleura longicauda (assembly GCA_004367895.1). Classification (NCBI taxonomy): domain Eukaryota; kingdom Metazoa; phylum Chordata; class Appendicularia; order Copelata; family Oikopleuridae; genus Oikopleura; species Oikopleura longicauda. Next base: position 18,858 of record SCLD01133944.1, read on the forward strand.
AAACTGAAGAACCTGCAGACGAAGATGACACTGATCTACTGGAACATATAATGGTGATGGCTGACTGTGTCGATCAATCGATTCAAACACTTCGCGGTCAACTTAATCTTATCATCTTCAATTTGAGAACTGAACCAGCTTCACGCGATAAATATGAAAAAATCCTCGAAATGATGAAAAACTTACAATATTTGAGAATAACAGTTAATCGCTCGGTTCGCAGCCAAAGCCATAAAAGTGAGTTTTCTCATACAACTTATTTCATATATCATATGACCCAAAAGCAATGTTTCATAAACAACCGTGTCACATGGACCATAAATTATGGACTATAATAGACCAAATGAACATGTTATTTTTAGATATTGCCCACAAAGATGCGTTCACTCAAGTTCAGCCCCGTCATCGTCACGTTGGTCTTCAATGTCACATGAAGGAGAAATCTACTTTCACAAAAATGATCAAAAGCGTAAAAAAGGTTTCGACCGACCCGGAACGACTTCGAAAAAGGAATGGATTTCAAATGTTTTCACAATGATAAAAAGGGCATGTTATGCCTTTAAAACTAATCAAAATCCACAAAAAGCTCGAAAGCCGCATTGAATTCAGCAATAGACAAAACTGAATTGATTGTTCCGGGAACACCAAAACGAATAAAATCTTTTGGGAAGGGAACCAAAAAAGTTTTTAATAATATCAAAAGTAAAATATAAAATCCATTCTTTATAAGTCTTTCAAATCAACCACAAGTTGTGACATTTGAGGACACTGGGAAGAATTGTCCCAGATATACCTATTCATTAAAACGCTTTCAATAAAAACGAAAAATTGTATAATTGTTTATTGCAGGAAAGAATAGATTTCAGTGTCTACATTTCACGAATCATTGCTTGCTCATAACTTGACCATGAAAACCGCCGGAAGTCGTTTTCATATCGACGGTCGGAATTCCGAAATTCTCGATTACGCCGAATATAGATTTTCAGTGTATTCAGTATTGATAAAATGACACAATCAATGCAACCAATGATAGTTCCAACACTGATTCCGAGAAAAAGACCTGCTGCACCGCCAATGTCACTTTTTGTGGGTTCAAATACTGGAATGAAAAACTTCGACTGTTTAGGCAAAATGTAGGAAACCGATCTGAGTAGCTGTGAAAGATCGTAGTCTGGAACTTCTTTATTGGTAATTTCCCTAGTGTCTGCCATATAAGCGACAGCGGCAACCCATACTGTCTTTATATTTTTCGCAGCTTTCACAGTATGACTAAAAACGGAATTCAAATGAATATGTAAAAAGAGGTGGCTCTTCCCGATTGTCATTTGGTCTGAAATCCGCATTGTGGACTTTAGAGAGACGTTAACCATCGGAAACACGCACTTTACTTTATAAGATTACCCGTAATTAAATTTTCCATACTGAACCAGACTGGCTTCTGGTGAGTTACTTTTGCATGGAGGTAAACAGTGACAAGTTCTTATTCAAGCTTTGACATAGTCCGTATTTTAGTTATTGAACTTAGTTAGTTATTATAGACTCATAAATTATGAGTAATAATGTACATATTTCGTACTAAACTTGTTCACACCGAAGCTTAGCGTAAAATTCTTTCTGATAAATGGATTTACACAAAATGTCATCTCGTAAAGACTGCATTCTGCACTTTTACCACTAAAACTGAATCGTGTTTTTTTTACAAAATGATATTTAAAACAATTTAAATCATTTAAAAAGTATAACGGAATAAAAAATCATAATCTGCTCACAAAGAGGAGAAAGAGAATAAGGACTCTCCGAATATACAAATTGTATATTATATATAGAGGAAGTCATTTCAGAGAAATAAGATATTTTATCCCGTTAAACTTTATATGAAATTTAAAAAAAAACCAATCTGAGTGTATCCATCGATTGAAGATATTCAGGTGTACATCCACAAGTACGATAAACATCATTGGCTTTTTAATGGCTGTCCTTAACCCTTCAAACATCAGAAATATGCTGGGGGGGATAAATTAGCCAAAATAAGAACGCATGTGATGAGAATATGACTGAAAATCGGATATGAGAAAAGAGAAAATAAATATCAAATAAATATTCCGAAACGGCATTCCTGGCCACATGCGTTTTGGGCTGACCCACGTACTATACCCAAGAAGTCCAACCCTTATATTCATGAATTTGACGAAATGCAATTATAGGCGTTTGACCAGCTGGTATTGATATTGATCTTGTTTTATCTGAACCGTTGATAAACTATTTGATTTGTCATATTATATGAGTCAGATCATATGACCTATAAGTTGACTATAAGCTTGATATATCATATAGTAGGTAACATATCTTTCAATAGGTTGCACTATCAAAGATATCCGAACCTAGAGTTTTTTCATCGGCAGAAGCATGAAACAACGTGAGCCCTTCAAAAAACTGATTATGTCCTGCAAATGCATCAGCTTGATTGTAATCAACAACAAACGATAATTTTCTGAACAGTATTAAATAACGTCACACGGGGCTCATCCATCCATTGGGTGAGAATAACATAAAACGTACAACTTAATAAAATACCATAATCTGCTCACAAAGAGGAGAAAGATAAGAACAAATCTCCGAATCTATTACAATATAAAGGGCGCCATTCAGAGAATAATGATATTTTATTTAGTTATACATTTTACATTGATTTCTCTGAAAGTATATTGATGCATCAGGTGATCAAAATTTGGAAATCCTATCTTATATAAAAAGTTGACATGTCTAAATTCCAACTTTAAAAATAAATTATAAAAGTGAAATGGGTCATCTTGGGTGTGGCCAGATCAATCTCCTTGCGTCAAGGTTTTTATCTAAAACTAACCGTAAACTTGACTCATATTGGTCCATTTCGTCAGTGAGATTCATGATTTTCGGTTGAAAATTCAAGCAGTACCCGAATTGCGTTGAAACAAGCCTCCAAACGTTTGCACACGGTTTTCCCATGAATTTGCAAAATTCTATTTTGAGATGACTCCTGGTCACTTTTTCCGGATGTCTACTCGGGATTTGACATCCCGGATTTCAGCCCTCGAAATGTCTACCTAGAACCTAGGAATGGGCGCAATTATTGAAATTAAATATCCTTCCTTTGATAAATTCATTATATGGAATTGATTTCATTACCGTTCTTAATTCGCTTGGTAATGAAGATTCTTTTATTGTGTTGTTTTTATATCCAGTGTACAAATGAAAGACGTTATCGAGTGGAAGTTTTGGATAAAAATGAGTAACATTCTTGACTTTTTAATGCTCGTCAGTTATTCATCAAAAAACTTGAAAAATAACATTATATTATCAAAGTATGAAGAAGCACGCCTGAATGAACTCCATTTGGACAGACTGTCACTTGTGGAAACTGAAATAATACTTGTGACTTCAACAATGACCGAGTTATTTATAAAGAAATAGACCTGAGCTGGTCTTCCGTCATCAATGAACATTGGTTTTGTTGAGCTTGCATATGTGAAAAATCTTATAAAGTACAAAGAAATATGATAGCCTGAATATGCGAAGCCTTTAAAAGTATTCAATTTGACCCACCACACCATGCCTCCACACCAGGCCTCCACCGTTCGCATCCGTCCATCTATGAAAAAATACTGGCGTCCGTGTTCATGAGGTGAACGGTCGGAGTTACATTTTCCGTCCGTTGTCCACGTAGACGGGTGGACCGCTCGCAAACGGCCGTCTGCGTCCGTGAAGGCCTGCTCAACACGAGATTGTCCTTGAAATGAAAACCTGCCCAAAATCATCAAAAGCAACCAAATAAATCGTCTTAGACGACTTGAATCCGAACTGAATCGAAAAATGTTACCCATTTGTATTCCTTTCGACTGTCGTTACCTTATTATATAACCAAAACCATGTGGTGCTACATTTTCTTTGAACAACTTCATACTTATTTTTATTGTTGAAAATGTCATTTTTTCTGTTTTCGGTTAGATATTTGGAAAGATTTTTGAATTCAGAAATAGAATTACTTACGTTCCATTAGAAATCGTAATGCGCCTCATTCCACAAAATAGTTTATACTGGCAAAGTAACATGGCAATATCAACATGGTCATGAATCATGATTTATTAGTCATAAATTACGACTTATTGAATGAAATAATTACAGAAGTTTATTCACGGAAAGAAGACCTGCGAGAAAAAGACCTGCTGCACCGCCAATATCACTTTTTGTGGGTTCAAATACTGGAATGAAAAACTTCGACTGTTAAGGCAAAATATAGGAAACCGATCTGAGTAGCTGTGAAAGATCGTAGTCTGGAACTTCTTTATTGGTAATTTCCCTAGTGTCTGCCATATAAGCGACAGCGGCAACCCAGACTGTCTTAATATTTTTTGCAGCTTTCACAGTATGACTAAAAACGGAATTCAAATGAATATGTAAAAAGAGGTGGCTCTTCCCGATTGTCATTTGGTCTGAAATCCGCATTGCGGACTTTAGAGAGACGTTAACCATCGGAAACACGCACTTTACTTTATAAGATTACCCGTAATTATATTTTCCATACTGAACCAGACTGGCTTCTGGTGAGTTACTTTTGCATGGAGGTAAACAGTGACAAGTTCTTATTCAAGCTTTGGCATAGTCCGTATTTTAGTTATTGAACTTAGTTAGTTATTATAGACTCATAAATTATGAGTAATAATGTACATATTTCGTACTAAACTTGTTCACACCGAAGCTTAGCGTAAAATTATTTCTGATAAATGGATTTACACAAAATGTCATCTCGTAAAGACTGCATTCTGCACTTTTACCACTAAAACTGAATCGTGTTTTTTTACAAAATGATATTTAGAACAATTTAAATCATTTAAAAAGTATAAGTTATACAGTATAACGGAATGTATAACGTTATACTGTGTAACGGAATAAAAAATCATAATCTGCTCACAAAGAGGAGAAAGAGAATAACGACTCTCCGAATATACAATATAGAGGGAGTCATTTCAGAGGAGTCAAATAAGATATTTTATCCCGTTAAACTTTATATGAAATTTAAAAAAAAAACAATCTGAGTGTATCCATAGATTTAAGATATTCAGGTGTACATCCACAAGTACGATAAACATCATTGGCTTTTTAATGGCTGTCCTTAACCCTTCAAACATCAGAAATATGCTGGAGGGGGGGGGTCAATTAGCCAAAACAAGAACGCATGTGATGAGAATACGACTGAAAATAGGATATAAGAAAAGAGAAAATAAATATCAAATAAATATTCCGAAACGGCATTCCTGGCCACATGCGTTTTGGGCTGACCCACGTACTATACCCAAGAAGTCCAACC
>SCLD01134057.1:0-24201 GCA_004367895.1 Oikopleura longicauda
GAACTTCTGGAACAGGTAAGTTATGAGGTACCGGATATCTAAAATGAATTCCAATCTCAGTCTGAGATCATATCTAGGGTGAAACCAATGGGGAGAGTGGTATTGAACATTTTCAAGGGCTTTTATTTAAACACGTCACGGGACCCTTACGTAACACCAATTACGTATCATTCATTACATAACACCCATTATGTAACATCTATTATATAAGACCCATTACGTAATAATTACGTAACAATTTGTGTGCCCAAATCGGTGGTGAGCTTCAACTGTAAATTTAATTTGATCTAAGACTTATTTAGTAGCAATTATGAATGTGAAATTATACGAGGTCACACGAGATCACATGATGTCATGAAAGGTCATTTGAGGTCATATGAGGTCATATGAGGTCATGTGAGGTCCCGTGCGGCTTATCCAGTAATAAATTGGGATGTGTTCTTGAATTCCGGCCATTAAATGCCGGAAACTCATTTGCCAACAACCTAAAATGACCTTGAATGACCTAAAATGACCTCAAAATGACCTCAAAATGACCTAAATTGACCGTGGGTGATCTTGAGCGACCCCACGTAATCTTCAATAAATATTAACCTATTTCATAAGTATTGATGCTTGAGACTGCTTGTATTTACAAGCAGCTGCAGACAATGAAAATATTTTCGTATGATTGTATCACTCAAAATAAAGTCATTTGTCAATTGGCGTCAAATTTTTTTTTGTTGAGTCAGATTTTTTTTGGTGAAAATTAGGTGAATTTTGTTTTTGAAATTTCTTTAAGGGTAGTTCAGACCCAAGCATTTTATTTTTGAAATCAATCTCGGAAAGAGTCGGATCCGACATACTGTATGTCACATACAACGACTCTAAAATGGAACGATGAATTTCTAGATCGAGCCAGAATCGATTGAAGATGGCGTCATTCTATTTCAGAGTCGTTCTATGTCGGATCCGAATCTTTCAGACATTGATTTCGAAAATAAAATGACTTGGGTCTGGACTACCCTTAAATTATCAAATAAGGATAAAGTGACCATAAAAAGACATATTCTGGCTGCCGAAGAAAGGTTAGACTTTGAAGAGAACGATTGGTCTTCTGGTTTTACCGATGATTTACCGGATTTAGAAGATGATAAAGCTTTAGTCAAAGATGCCATTATTCATGAAAAATATGGAGAAATTATTTGTCAAGCCAAATCAAACCTTTCTGATCTAATAAGCTAGGGCTTCACGGAATCTTATAGGGGGCATACATTTGAGTGCCCTATCTGGTCTTGAACTAACACACATGCCTTTAACCCCTATTGGCAAATCCGGGAAAAAAAACCTGAATTCCGGGGTTTGACCCAGCGTGATTTCAGGAAAAAAATACCGGACACTTTTCAAAAAAAAAATTTCCGGGGTTTGACCCAGCGTGTTTTCAGGAAAAAAAAACCAACATGCGGAATTATTTTCCCGAAAACACGCTGGGTCAAACCCCAGATTTCACAAATTTTCAAAATCGTATAAGAATCGAGTTTTCGGAATAATTTTCCCGAAAACACGCTGGGTCAAACCCCAAAACGCTTAAAATCGCGTAAAAAGTCTTCCGGAATTTTTTTCCCAAAAACACGCTGGGTCAAACCCCGCGATTTGAGGGGTAGTCAACTTTGGACCCACATATCTTAGTCACGTGACATCATTGGCTAACGTCATATTGGGTGGTGGTACACCCATCTACCAGGTATCCATGCAACATGGCGTGACCCACTCAGGTCCTATAGTGACGTCATAATTTATTCGAAATCAAAATTTGGAATTTTTTTCCTCAAAACACGCTGGGTCAAACCCCAAAACCTTGCCAATAAGGGTTAACTTGACATAGACTAAAGCGGAGTGCGTCAACCCAATGGTCATTTAGCCCGAATTCCGCTTGGGCAGCAAAGAAACGACGACCAACAGTAAGGCGCAACCCACTGTATGGTCAATATTTGTCTATCAGTCCTTCCCTTCTTTATCATCAACTTGAAAAGACATGGTTGGGCTGAGCGTTGTCAACATTGTAACTTTCCATGGGGGCAGCTTTGTTGATGTGTAATACTCTTTTGCATTCTTTTGACTAGCTAGACGCCAACTTTTGCTTGTGACAAACTTTTCAAAATGTTCTATACAATTATTATTGCCATCGTCGTCATCAACACGTATAGAAAAATTCCCAATTTCGTCTATATCTCCAAGTTCTAGATTTATAAATGCTCTATAAATGTAAATTACAAATGAAAGAAATTACCTTTTGGTGATAGAAAAATCATATTAACGACCAAATAGATTATAATTGCCAGGAAAAATCCACCGGATATTATCCCACATATGCACCAGAAATTATTTTTTCGTTTCGTTTCTGTTTTTCCCAAAAAGTATTCTGACATTGTCTCTGAAAAGAAATCTTTTTTTCGCCCGATGCTTCAATATTATTTTCAAAAATATAATATCAGCGCTTTTTAGGTTACTCTGTTGGAGTGAATAAATCTGAATAAATCTTGATATCTAAATTAGTGTACTTGTACACTCATGTACGGTTCGTATGTGATTTAAATGACTCACAATAATATTCAGCTTTAGACTTTATACCCATCAACCTAATAGACTAATAGGTTTCGTTCTCATGGGAAAACCTTTTTTAAGAATATTCTTGATCATTCGAAAAAGTTTAAATAACAATAGTCACCCGAGGTCGAATCTTTTCCCGGACCGATTACCGATTAATAATCGGCGATGATTAAATTTAGTTTAATAGTAACACTAAATAAAAAAATCTTTGGTTCAAGTCTTGAAAAAAAGTCTTTCGTGCTACTCTGCCTGCTTTGGAACTGTTTTTGAAACGATTTCTCTCTGAATAACTTTAAAAACGGCTGAGTATGATCAGTGAACCGTTATTGGGCTTACCACCGAATCCGTTTTTAATTATATTTAATAGTTTTCGTTAATATGAACCAAACATGAGGATTTTGTCTTTTTATGATTGAAATTCATTTATCCTAAACCGGAATTATCCATATTACGTAGTTCTGCGGTGAAACGTACCCGTAGACTCCGGGGAAACATACTTTATTCCAATTTGACAGAAATCTTGGAATAAGACTCTTACAGGATATTGATTTCGTTCATCAGACAGAAACAATGGTAACCGGGGACTTTTTTCCGCTGAAAAAAGTTCAACACAGTTACTTTAAAAATTTGTAACTTTTACTTTGAAACATTTTATGGCGTTTTACTAAAAAATATTTATAAAACATCTTATATTTCTTAGTTTTTCTCTTTATATTCAACTGTAATTAATGACAATTTTATGTGATGATATAATTGTTATGTGGCATAAGTTATGATCTGCATTTTTACGACTTTAAATTGTGATCGCAACAAGTTGCAACCAAAGGAATAATCATGTTGTGATTTGACCTTTTATGACCTTACAATTTTACCTTCGAATTTTTGGTTTTTAAATTCTTACCTTCTCAAGTTAAAACTCACTGACGCGTATATTCCGTACGATATTCCTATCTGTTTCCACATCTTCCACAAATATAGATCCATCCGATAAGTCATTTGATGAGTCACTATTAAAAGTGATGATTCATACTTGAACATGTCACCGAATTTTTCGATCAATTGACTAATTTAGTGTTCGTAAGAGAACTCAATTTAGTCGAAAAAAGGGATGAGTTCCGAAGAGAAAAGACGAAAAGTCGAAGACAATGACGGTAAGATAGAATATTCTAGAGAATTTTTTAACGATCGAACATCAAAAATGTTTTAACTCTTAGGCGCCGATACAATGTCAATCGAAGAGACAAATGCCCTTCGTGCTAAACTTGGACTTGCCCCATTGGAACCAACCAGTAATGAGGCTAGAGAGGATGGGAAAATTATGGGTGCAGATGGGACTGCATTTAAACATACACCTGCTGAATCAATTACCCAAAGAAAAAAATCAGAAAAACTAAAAAAGAAAATCGAAGAGAGAAGAGCAAAGGAACCCGAATATCATAATCTCAAAGAGAATTATTTTGAAGTTTTTAGAACCGTAAACACTTTTCGGTACTTTTTGTTTTGTGGTACCACCATCAATGTTTTTTTTGAAAACTCTTCACCACCCACGCCCTTTCTCCCTCCTCTCCTTTACAAAATATTTATGTCCAAGAAGGTATATTTTTGAGCAGTTGACTATCCGGATGACAGCGAGCTATTGAAGACAGACTAAAGAAAGTAAAAGGTCTTGGAGAGTCAGATTCTGATGAAGACGATGTTGCCAAATGGGTTCAAAAAAGTCGAAAATTAGAACGTAAAGCCGCAAAGAGAAAAGAAGCTGAACTAAGAAGAAAAGATGAAGAAGAACAGGAAGAAGCTAGAAGAGTTCTCGAAGAAGAAAAACGAATGAAGGCTTATCGAGGTACTAATTATCAAATTTTTAGCTTAAAATCGAATAACGTATTTTAGGAAATGCGTTGGCTGGAATGACCGTTCGACATGATCTCGAACATTTCACAGAGGGAAAAGATGTGATTTTAACACTTGATGATGCAAAAATTCTTGATGAAGGAAACGAGCATTAAATAATGTTCTCAGCAACAGCCATTTTTCTGAAGAGTGAATAGGTTTTTTGGAATCTTTAGGTTGATGTTCGTGAAAGAATCCGGTCAGACCGAAGCAGACGTGCTTGTCAATGTCAATATGATCGATAATGAACGAGCCAAAAAGTATATTGAAGGGACGTGTTACTTTAATTGTATTCCCAATAATCGTCATACTGTCTATATCATATTTTATGATTCATATAGTTGGTAATATATATATACACGTTCTTTATAATAACAAAATATTGGTTGTCAGTCAAGATAGCAAATAAGCATCTTAAAATAATAAAGTAACATTTTTAAGATACTAAAAAATCTAAGAATAAATCTGATTATAATCCACTAGAGAAGTTCGATGAAGAAGATCAGGAATTGGGTGGTTTTAAGGAACGAAAAACCCTTTCCAAATACGATGAAGTTATTGACGATAAACAGTATGTATATCAAAAAACAAGACACCATTAATCAAACAACTTTCAGTGGTCAAAAAAGGTTCAAAATTGGTCAAGATGGTGCAATTGATACTACCATGGTTGATATACGAAGACAAATAAAAGCTGATATGGCAGCGAATTCGATTTCCCTCAAGACTGATTTAAAAATTGGAACCGATTATTTTACTACAGAAGAAGTTAAAGGTTTTAAAAAGCGAAAACGAAAAGTGAAAAAGACACGAGTCAAGGGTGGAATGGTTCTTGTCGATGAAACTTTGGCAAGACGAGATTTTGAAAATCCTATTGGTGAAAAAGGTAGTAGGATTATTTGTTAGTGCATATCCAAAATCTAACTTTAAGAATCGAAAAAAGATCACGGATCAAGGTCATGGAAACGCGATGGAGTTGACAGCGGAAAATCAAAAACTGAAGCTGAGATAAAAGACGAAATGATGAGCGATGATGATGCTGAAGAAACTACGAAAATTGAAGATACTTTGAAAAAAGATACAGTTATAAACTCTTCTCTCGAACGAACAAGAAGATTATTGAAGTCAAGAATCGCTATTGAATCTAGCTCTGGTGGAGTACCCAGCTCTGGCGGAGGTTTTAGACAAGACCCAGCTGTTAAATTAAGAGAAAGACTGAAAAAGATTTCTGAAATGAAAGAAAAGGAAGCTGCAAAAGTTAAAGATGAAACAGAGTTCAAGCAAGAAATAGGAATGGATTCGCATATGATATAATATTGATATACCTCATATTATGAGTCATATATTATTTTATACCATATTTTATTATCATATATATTAAACCGTATAATTTATACGGTATTATTTCTACAATACCATTTATAACAGTTTCAGTCAATAATTAACGGATTCAAACAATTTTTCGATCAAAGTATTTTTTATTTATAGATGATATAATTTTGGTGGACAGTGTCATACTGTATATGAATCTTATTAAAAGTACTCAATGACGTTGATGAATTTTGTCGCTCTGTTGGTCAGGCAAATGCCGAAAAGCAATACGAGTTAGAAAAATCAAAAGTTGATGCCGAACGAGAAGAACGAGAGGCCAAGGTCAAAAAAGAAAAAGAAATTGATTTAGACGTTGAAGAGGAATATAGAAAGCTAAAAGCTCAACGGATGGGCGTCAAATTCGAGGTAAAGACTCACTACTAAGACCCAAAACACTTAAGAAAAATAATTAAGTCGGTCAAAGAGGAAGCTGAAAAGGGAGTTGAAAGAGAACCTTTGGCCAATAGTGGTTTGGCAGGCGCACTTAAAGTCGCTTCTCAAAAGGGATACATCGAAAAAGATGTTAAGAAATCAGTTAATGTTGATCAATATAAAAAAATAGTAACGACTATAATTTATAGTCTATAAAGTATTTTGTTATGTAGCCTTTCTTTTTGTTGTGATTATTTTTTAAATTTTAAATGATATCTTTTAGTAGAAAAATTGATTCTAGTTATTATTTTTCGGCAGTATCGTCCATGTCTGCATTTTGATCTTTTTATTACTTATTAGAAATCCAAACAAGTGCTTTATCTTATTCGATCGAAGACAAGAACCGAGTCGACCATTTAGATAAATATGCAGCCGACAAATATAGAAAAGACCGTCGAGAAAAAACCTCAAATCTGGTTGCTTTTTGTGAAAAGTCGGATTACAAACCACTCGTCCAGGTACATATTATTTGTCTGGTAAAAGTGTAGTAGTAACATTTTTCTAGATTGAGTATGTAGATGAAATCGGTAGGCCGAAAACTGAAAAGGAGGCATTCCGTGATTTATCTCATCGATTCCATGGGAAAGGATCTGGAAAGATGAAGCAAGAAAAACGCGCTAAACGTCTCGACGAGGTAAATTAAATTTTTTCAAGCGACATTTTAACAAATTATCTAAAGGAAGCAGCTCTACAAATGATGTCATCGACAGATACACCATTGAATACTGTGGAAATGTTGCGTCGTAAACAACAACAAACAAAATCACCATTTATCAATCTAACGGGTGGTTCAATGCTCTCTGCCGAATCTAAAAAATAATCTGCTAGACGACCTGCCAAGTGAAATTACTCACTTTCATAGTAAAAATTTTAATAATTCTAAAAGATTCTGCTGATGACCCATTTTCTTTGACTCATATAATTGATATGGAAAACTCAAACTAAATAAATTTAGAAATGTCAAGTAGAAATCCAAATCGGTCTCTGAGCTTTGGATAAGAATGGAATTCAAACGAAATTCTTCTAGATCATCTCTTCGGGCGACGCCCTTATTCACGACAATTACAAAGCGAAAAACCAATCGAAAAACTGGTTATGATCAGCTTGAATCAACGATTGATCAGGTTTACTATCAATAAAATAAAAATATACTTCAACTTGATTAATTTAGGGTGATCATGATGAAAACTTTGAAAATACTAACCAAATATGTAACGACTCCCTTGTCGATAGCAATAGTCATTACATGACCCTAATCAACCAATCGGATGACGAAAATAAAAGTGAGTTGGATTTTGTCAAGGTCAAATAATGTATGACCTGAATAATTCAGACGCGTTTGAAAATATAAACTTCTACTCCTCGCAGAGCCAAATCATTCCATCAAATTCTAACAATCCGCCCATACAAAGCGTCAGCTCTCCCGCAGCTATCGTAGCTCCGATTTATTCGCGGAAAAAGACGCCACCACCGATTCCAAAAAGACGTCAGTCTCATCAGTCCAGCATTTCTTCAAACGAATCCAATCGGAACAAGCCATTAAAATCAGGTTTTGTTAGTCAAAAGCGATGTGCACAAAATAATTTCAAATTTTAGTTCACTCTTCAATTGATGTCGTTTCATCAAGTTCAGACACGTCAGCCGTTCAGAAACCTGGTCGGCCACAATCAACGGTACCGCCTAGAGGACCACCAACTGTACGTGACCATTTGAGAAATTCGCCAGTTCCTATGCTGCCAGCACCACCAAGACGAGATTCCAGAAAGGGTCGAAAACGACCTCCATGCTTGGACTCAATGACAATCGGTGGTGTTGGAAGTCAAATATTTCCTCATTTAGAACCTAAAGGTAAATTCATTGAAAATTATTTTGAGTAAAAAAATTCAAAATTTCAGGATTATCATCTTCACTCACAATGGATATTATTCCAAGAACTGAACCACCGAATATCAGAACATCTGCCTCGCATGATTTCAATGAAACAAAGAATCGCCTTAATCAAAATCCCGATCCTGATAATGATTCAGAAGATGGTTTCTCATTTTTGATTCCTCAAATTGATCATCGATTGAAGATTAAAGAAGATGAAATTTTATTTCATGAAAATCAAAGTTGTAATATTGGCCCGTACGAACAAAGCTCGAAGAGTAGTGAAATTGAGCAACCAATGAATGATGACCAATCTGACTTTGAAATTATCGATTTGTTCTTGAAAAATTCTGACGACGAACTACAAGTGAATACTCCTGGTAGCATAAAGGGATCAACGAACAATTTGGCAGATTTTGATAGCGATTGTGAAAGTGATTGTCAAAAAGCGATAACAAGTGGACCAGTTCCAACAAGTCTAACATTACCACGGTAAATTCTTATATATTTCAATTAAATTATGACATAAAAAAATCAATTCAGATCCTATTCAACAGAGTACGCGTGCTCAGAAGGAACTCAAACTCCTTCATCCGAGGTCGATTGTGAGTTTCCTGACCCGTTTCAAACTGAGAAATTGTTGAAAACTTCATTTGAGCTGGAATCCGATCAAGGAGAAAATATTTTCAATGCTTTTGTAAAAGTAAGATTTAGATTGCGGAACGAAGAATCATCTTATGTTTTTTTAGTTACCTCGTGGCAGAAAACATCGTATAAGAGGGCGAAGTTGGAGTCAAGTTCAGTTGAGTCTTAGTACTGGTGCACTACAGATTTTCTCGGAAGACGCACGACTGATCGAGACGATTCCATTTTATACAGACGTACAGCTTTCAAATGTTTATATACAACACATCAATAATAAGTTATTTTATTTTATTAAATTGTTCAAGGTTACTTATAAGGAATGGATACTGAATTATATAATATATCTCTATATTTATAACGTTTGTTGGTAATATTGTATCCGTGTAAAGGCTAAACGTTCATGGGGAATAACTATTCGTGGCTATTCTGAGTATTTGTCAAATGAAACTAATTTTTCGAATTATGTTTCTCGATTGCGACCTATCATTAAAATTGGAACAAGAGATTATTCGGCCATAAATTCTCTCGCTAAATCCATATCTAATGCTCTTGCTGTTACTGACAAGGTACTTTTTATTAATAATATCATTTGATTATTGATGGCTCTAGATATCGGAAGATACAAACTTACTCACTCCATCAACGTACTGCCGTGTTGTTATTGAAGTGTTTGATGAAATTAATTTTCTTATTGATTCATTTGGTATGATCCAGTCAAGTCTAATTGAATCCTCAATACGATCATTGACATTCGGTACTGATAAAGTAGTCTTAGCTCTCAATGATGAGAAAGCGAATTTAAATTATTTTGATGAAGCTGATACACTCAAGGTTAGTTTCAACGACAAAGGAACAGTTTAAAGAGTTTGCTTAGCACGAAAAAGAATGGTCGATAAATCCCATAAACATTCGTCTCCATTCCGTCATTAAAGAAAATACTGGCGGGTATGAAAAGCAGCGTCTGATAAAATTCAATCCGATAAATGGTGCTAAACTAGAAGTAATGAGATTCAACACACAAATGAGGAACGATACCAGGCTGCCTTGTGAGTATTAAATAGTAAATGATAGTCGGGTGAAATACATTAAACGCGCGCCACCATTGGTCTACCATAATCGTTTTTCGTATTTCATGTGACTTTTATAACAAGTCTACAATTTTCTGAGATACTAGAAAGAATTAGGAACAAATTACAAAAGTCCGTCAATATCTGTTACCAGTCATGAGAAACTTCTGGCAGAAACTAAAAAAAATGACCTTCCAGTAAACCCTAATTTCAGTAACACTCAAAACTGAATACACAATATTTGGTAACTCAATTTCAATAACATCTTCTCTCCATTTGAATGAAATAGAGAGAATAAAAAACTTGGTTATTCGTTTTCCTATTTCACACTGCTGGAAAGACGCGATCAAGGAATCAACATTCAACTCAATTACCTGTAAGCTAACAGATATACGAGGGCTTTAGTATGCCATTTTGACATTCTACCCATGAACTTGCTAAAGATAATATAATCCATCTTTATAAATATTTTTAAGCTGGAACATATATCCTCGAAGATAGGTCTCTGCTTTGGAAGCTCAATGAAATTACTAATTCTGATGCCAAACAAGAATTTATGTCGGTCAAGTTCAGTCCCCCAAAATTGACCATTCTGAACACCATGAAGTATTGTCAACTTGAATTTGAGCTTGATGATACCCGTCTGTCTGGTACCTTACTAAAAGCCATATCACTAAAAACAAAAAACCATGAGATTGAAAAGAATGTTAATTACAGGTGAGTTTTTATAAATAATATTTGTGTCTTTACCGAAATTTCTCAGCATCAGAACCTTAATAAATATTATAGATCGTATTATACTCTTCGTGTTGGTATTCAGCTAAAACCCTGAATCGCTGTTTCTTCAGTTGTCTTCAGCCAGTGATCAATTAAACTTCCCCCGACGGAACCCCGTTCATTTATTCTTCATTTCTGTAATGTTAGCCTCCTTTATGTTGTTCCTGGTGATTTCCCGTGACAATCCCACTGCTGTATTTGAATAAAACTTCAAACTCGTTACTTATGTATTTATTAAAATGTACAAAAATGTCAGAAAAGGCCTTTTGTGAAAACGTGTGTTGGTTAGATTTTACTATATGTTTCGAAAACACTATCAAATTCATCTGTTTGTGGTGGTGATATTATTGAAGAATTTTTTACATTGGTACCGCACGTGGAGCATTCGTCAGACAAGCAATTAACGCAAAAGAAATGACCGCAAGGCTCGTACATAACGAGTCTGCATTGAGTCACTTTAGAGAGATATCACTACTTGTTACCGATTTTATAAGTTATTTAAGCTATGCTTAGGCTTGGCAGTGCCGAGAAATTAACTTTTCCTGCTCGAACATAGGCTTTGAAATCACTCATGATAATGTAGAACATATTGTAATGTAAATAGAACATATTCTATGTTGTGATATCTGACTTTGATTTCGTTCTTACAATTTGGGCAAACGGGTATACAGTTCCTCGTTTCGAGTAAATCTGAAGAGGTTGTTAATGAAATGATAACTTTCTTGAGACGGACTTACTTAATCCATTTAGAACTTTTCTAGAGTATGAAGCTGTGTCAGAAAATGATTCCAAAGCAGCCAAAATATCGTTATACTGGCATATACTGGCAAGCCTTTTCTTCAAAGTTGTCATCGACTGAATCCATGGGATGAAAAAATGTGCTCAGTGGGCCACCGAACGGATAATCATTCACGTTCAAACGTTATTTAGTCTACTGGTTTGAATCGCTCCTTGGTTTTCCTAACTTATAGACTTCGCGCTAACACTACCTATAATTTGCTACGTGATTACAAAAAAAATAAGACAAAAATCATAAATTTACAACGAAAAAAAAAATCAGTCAATTTCTGAACACCCTAGCTTCGGCTTTGTTATACCGTATAACTTATACCTAGCTAAAAAGTTGTCAGAAAAATGTGTGTTCCAACCCTTACTATCTCGAACTCTTCTTCATTAGTTGTGACATTTTCAGTAATAGGCATACCATCTTCATCTAACTTATCGAGAACTATTGTTTGAATTTTTGAATGTTTTTGACGAAAATCTGGCCCAGTTACCTTCTAATCTATAAAAATGATAAATGATTCTCAAGAATCTTAAAAATGTACGAACGAAAAAGATACTAAAAGTACTGAATCATCCGTGAACATTGTTGAACGTTAAATCCATTCCTTTTAAATACTCTGACAAGGCAATTTTAGCATAACAATCTTCGATATTGCATTTCTCCAAATGTGCTTTAAGATTATCAGCTTCTTCATTTAAACTGTTCTTTTCACTTGGAAAAGTGTCTCTTATTTTTGACAATATTCTAAAAACGTTCTTAGTCAAACGTTCCATAGTCCGGATGGTGGATTGTCCTTCTAAATTCATTGCTAACTTCCAAATTCTTGATTCTCTGGATATAATTTATCAGAAGAAAGCATACTCAGCGCGTTGTAAGAAACTTTTCACACCTAGACAGGCTGGATATTAGCCAATGCTTAATTCAGATTTGCCAAAAAAGGGTTTATAAAGGATCTCATATTGTAAGATTCAAGAAATTTGTTAGTTTCACAGAAAAAACGATGGAAATAAAACTTAAGTTCCGAAACCTATTAGGATTTTAAGTATATAAGGATTATGCAAGTGTTCTGAAGTGAACGGAATAGTTTATGGAATATTAAATGGAACCTATTTTGGAACCCTCTCATGATATTTATGTGGAGGAGGAGCAAGCTTATTAGTCCAAAAATTGAAATCATCAATCTAACGAATGACGTAAATTATGTTTTTTGGAAATTACGAATAACGACGTGGCCACTTAAAATTAATATTCATATTCAACGTCGTAGATCTATGTTATCTCATTAATCCCCGTGTTATTCTGTTTCACTTTAGCCAAAACTTTATTTCATGTTTGGTTCAAAACTTTTCCCAAAAGGCACTGTTTTTAAACAAAGAGGTTTTATGATAAACATATTACCAAAAACAAGACTGAAGATTTCGATCGGTCCAGCAAAAATGAAATGGAAAGCATTTAAAAAAAGACTGTAGAATTCTTAAGTTTTTCTACTAGTGGATGTATATTTCTTAAGTAAAAAGTGGCTGTAACTTTGATACTTTCGTAGTTCTTTTTTTCCATTGCTCAATCTTTATTTTCATTGCTCAATCGATACTGCTGGACGACGAATTTAATTCTAAATATAGAATACTGGGAAGCATATAGTAACCTTTATTTGATTCTGAATGAGGTTTGAAATGCAAAAACCTCATCGAAATTATTTTGGTTCATCAGAGACTGAGATAAAAATTCATTAAAAGATAATAATTGTAATTAAATGATAAATTGCAACTTCTTAATTCGTTATTTCTCAGCAGCGAGACTATTCATCACTTTCATCCTTTTTGCCTTTGGCGGTTTTACTCTCTATAAAACCAAGCTCTTCTGAGACAAACACCAGATCACAAAGAGATTTCAATATGAAACTATTCATTTACGCTATATCAGCCGTTGTTGCTCAAAATTTCACAGACGATGCTTTGGCCGGACGAATGGACGATGGATACGCTATCCCCGATGAGCCCAGTTGTGGAGAGAATGAAATTGAAAATGACAATGGTGACTGTGTCTTAAACAACCCATGCGAACATCCACATACATGTGCATATGATTCTGAATGCATTGCTGGTGTCAATTCATGGGAATACACATGTGTTTGTGACACATATGGTGATGGATATAACTTTTGCAAAGACCCACAAGGTTGCGAACCCGGTGCTGATGATGCTGCTGAATGCGATTGTGTCCAGCTTGATAACAATATTGTTAACATTACCGCCACTTGGAATGATACTGATACATGTTATTACGAAATTAACATTTACCCAGAATCACAACAAGTTGGGTCATGGAGAATGGAACTCGATTTCGACAGTGATATTGATATGAAAGATGTCTGGCGTGCAATCCCAACCCAAAATGGTGCCCAATCAATTACCCTTCGTCCACAATTTTATAACATCAACAATGTTGACTGGCTTAATCTCCACGTCACCTCTGCCAACTACGATTATGGCTGTCCACTTTACACTGCTCCAGCTGTCCAAGTTTGCTCAACCGAATATGTTGAACAACCGACTACTTTAACTCCAGTTGACGAAATTGTTGACAATGTGGACGAATGTGTCGATATGGAAGTCCGTCTTGACAGCGACTGGGAAGGTGTTGGCGAATACAAACAGACAATGTCCCTCAGTGCTCAAATCGATGCTAATATCAAAGAATGGTACATTCAACTCGAATTCAATGACGATTCACTTTTCGATCGACTTGAAGCCTGGACTGCAACCTTTGATGAAGCCAGCAGAAGACTTACTTCTACTACCTACAACAAAATTCTTTATTCTGGATTCCACACTTTTGGAATGAAAATCTGTAGTACCGATGAGGGTCTTGTTACAACCGCTAAGATTTGCTATCAAAAATATGAATAACTTTTATGATATAATATTATTATTATATAAAAGTGATATTATACAATCATGATTAAGCCTAGATTGAAATCATGTTCAATGTGCAAATGTGTAAAATCTTTCTCAATCTCTATGTTCCATTCAATAAATCAACAATTATTATTAAATAAGACATTTTTTTATTTTACAAATCGATGCATATAAGTACCCACGGACATGCCCTGGTTCTGTGTTTGAACAAAATTTTAAATAATGAAATGTTTTGAACGTCGAATCCGGATAATGACCAAATGAATACATTTTATCTGTACATATCCGCAATAATAGGTGATTTATCTGTATGTTGTCCAGTATAAATCCGAATGCGGATTGGTTCCGACGGGCATCGTCAATCCTGGTGTCATCAGATTTGACAAGAAGTCAGCTGTCCCTTAAAATTATCATTAATAATCATAATAATATAATATTGAATAATATTTCGTTTTTAGGTAATAATTAAATTGATAGATGTCAGATTATGTTACCTTGATTTTGTGCGCATGAATAGCTCGCTGAAAAAGCTGAATTGAGCATGCAACTGTATGATGATGTGTCATATGGTGGCTAAAATCAAATGTATTAGTATTCTTGTACATATTAATTATATGTAGAATAATTAAAATAAGTCTTACCTGAACTGGATGATTTACTCCAACAGATGTTATCGGATATGAATTGGGAATTATTTCACCACCGTTCATTCCAAATCCTGCTCCAGGGCTTGGAGCGGACGTATCTAAAGTAAAATTTGAAATGAAAAAGCGACTCAAAGGTGCGATCGGAATGATTGTAAGGAAAGTTCTGTATCGTTTCAACTCTGTTCAAGCTAATTCATGGCCAAAAAATCAAATTTATTGAAGATTAGTTGAATCCAGCCGAATGGAAATAACATCCAAACGAGTTTAGAACAATTTCATATATAGGGGTTGACACATTGAGCCTGACAGAAATATATAAAATGTCCACTTACGTTCGCTCTTAATGTTTTGATAGTACTGGGATTGGTTGGACTGATTTTGACGCTGATTTTTCATTTTTTCCTCGCGTCGCCATTTTGCTCTTCGATTTGAGAACCAAACCTGAAATAAATCAATATAAGTCCATGAATAATAATTAAGATTTGGTTTTATCAAGTCTTTTTTTACTTTAGTAGTTTTAAGTTTACCTGAATTCGGGCTTCTGGTAATCCAATCTTGGCTGCCAATCGCTCTCGGGCAAAAACGTCCGGGTAATGGGTTCGCTCAAATTCAGATTCAAGGGAATCAATTTGACTTTGCGTAAAACTTGTTCGATTTCGTTGAAGTTTTCGTTTCAGTTGAAGACGTGCCTAAAATTTAGTGTGACTTTTAAATTAAAATGACTTTTCCCGTACGGTTAGGGCCGTACGATATGGCCCGTACCCCTATATGGGTTAAACTCGGGTAATAGAGTGACAACAGGCAATAACGTTTGTCTTACCTGTACATCGGGATCGTCTTTTACTCGATCTTCGTCACTCGTACTGATCGAACTTGCAGAAGTATCTGAATAAAGTATTGATTAGAAAAGTATTGTGGGAATGCTCGATTCGGGACCATCCAAAGTCTGAAAGAAAAAAAAACAAAGGGGCCCGAATCGGAAATAATTTGTCGGTTAAGCGATCAACTCTGCATGTAGTGGGACTAATTACCCTGTCGATATCGATAAAGGTTGTGGGAATGTCCCAACCTTAATCTCACCATTTATGCACTTTCCAAATGCACCCCACTGGCTTACTATTCCCTCAAGCTAAGGTCAATACCCAAACCGTAATTTTGAGTTTTTGAAAATATTTTTTGTCGTGCACGATTTTTTAGGTCGGTATACAATTTTTGATGCTTTTTTTGAAAATAAAAATAATATTTATACTAACCAAAATGATCTAACTCAGAAGAATAAGGGATTTAAAGTCAAATTCATCAAAATTTATTCCGAAATTATTCGGACCAAAGTCTAAGTCGTGCACGAATTTTGTCGTGATTTCGAACCCTGGTATTATTATTATTCGTTACTTAGTACACTTTCGTTTAAATCTTGTACGCCAAGTACAATACGGTGTGCTGAATAATGTGAATTAAAACACTAAAAAACGAAGTCAAATGATAAAATTATGGGTTCCACTATTAAATGTCTAACTTTGACCATATGGATAAGGAAAAAGTTTCCAAATATCTTGATGGCAAGTTTGACAAATATGTCGAAATCAATTCTCCGAATGTAAGTGGCATATAATTGCACTAAGGTAATTTTCGTTTCATCTTCTATCCCTTGAAACTCCTTTTTGATTTGTATTTGAGATGACATTATTGATTATCTTTCAGAGCATGTTTTAGCCCCCAAAAAAGGACCATTCCGCGGCCTGTACAGATTTTTATGCAATTAGTAATTTTCAAACCGTGACTGGTTTTGATCTTATGCAGATATGCAGGCCCTGAAATCCCCAATATGGCGCAAGGCCAAGGTGCACCGATGAATTTTCAATTCAAGATTGACCTTGAAATTGGTTTCATAATGCATTATTAGAGGATGAAGGTCCATTAGACTGTTTGAATAGATATATAGTGGGGTGCGTCTTCTCGATGATCATTGTAAATACCTTTGGTGGAGTCATTTGAGCTTTGTAAATCGAAAGAAAGTGAAGTGTTGAGATTCCAAGATGTTTGAGTTGGACTCCATGAACTTGGAAATCCGTTTTCTTGATTCATTTTTTCGTTTTGAAAGTTTCGTAGGACACGGTTTATTGAAGATACCTTAAGAATTAGTTATAAATCATAAAACACATACACCATATGGGAATTTGAGAAAATGGTAGGGTAAAATCGTGAAACCTACAAATTCGAGCTCACAGAATTAAAAAAAAGATGGTAAAAAATTACTATGACGTCATCTGACGACGTTACGTAATGATCGTATTTTTGACTATTTTCAGCCTAAATGGTCAAAACTTTTCCAAATTAATCAGCTGAAGCTACTTTAAATGAAAAACGGACACAAAAATCTGAATGACATAATTACATATTTGTTACGTAACTACGTAAAGTCATGAATTATCCACTTTTTCAGCTCTAAACAGAGCACCATATCAAAGTTCCCGTAATAATAATTTTATGTAAATGGACGATTGTGGTCCAGCCTAAGACTTTCTGGGTATTCAGGTACTTACAGATGGGATATTTTCTGAGTTGCAGACGTTGTCTTGGATTAGCCTGTCGCGAATTTCCCAGGCAAATATGCTCGGACACTCTCGCTGTTTACAAGAGTTAAATCAACCTGCACTAACGGGGTTAAAAACGGGTCCAATCAATGTTTTTTGAATTTTAATCAACATGGAATATCATCTAAAGGAGTCTAGTCAAAATGACCTTTCACTGCTTTTCTGATCAAAAGCCTAAACAATTTAGATCTTATGGAAAAATATTAATTCTATAATCAAAATTAAATTAATTTTGTAGCCTAAAATCGGTTGTGTTGGGAACAAAAATGCAATTTCTGAACTGATATTAACTCATTCCTTGTAATCAGCAATCTTTGAGACGACTTCGGGAGTTGCAACTCTTGGTTTGGAGCCACCAATTGCTCGTGGTTTTATTGAACCGGTTTCGTAATAACTATAATAGTTGTTAATTTAGGTGAATATATTATCAGTGAATCGGAATTGTCCGAAAACTGTCCGAATAAAAGATTACTTACCGTGCAAGAATCTTACTGACGCACCCGTTTGAAACTTGCAAAATTCTCGAAATATCACAAGGACGAGCTCCCGAATGTGCCAATTCGACGATTTTTTGTCTTGTCTTTATTTCGGATATTTATCAAAAATACTTATTTCACTTTATATATTTTTTAAATACTACGGTAAAGAAAATACAATTGGTAAAAAATAATTTAGTTTAGCGATGATGAGTCGTTGAGAAAACTCAGTCAAGAGAAATAAATTCGAAAAAACTTGAAAATTGGACGTCCCATCGATAAGACTAAAGGTGTAAATGTGGTCACCCGCTGGGATGAATTTTGATATCAATTAATTCACAACTTTTTTTATGTCCAAAGTCTTGATTTATTCCAAGGTCAGAGTTCTATTGACAATGATTCATTGCCAGCGTTTTTAAAATATTGAGCAGACATTTTTGCTGATAATTTTCATGGAAACTGAATCTTTCCTTCAAAAATCATGTGACACCAATATTTTCATATAATAATGACATCTCGTATTTTGGTCATTTCGACCAGCTATTCTCTTTTTCAGTCAGCAAGAAGAACGACCCTGTTAACAATCTCATTAGCAATGACTCATAACTTATGAGTCATAAGTTACTAATCGTAATAAAAAATATCCGTTCCGATTCGGGTAATGGTCTTCCGTTTACAAATGCTCCACCGAGTTGGTTAACTCCCGAATGTCCCAAGTCAGGATGAAAATGATCAAGTAAAAACTCTAAAATAAATAAAAATTCCAAACTGATTGTGTTTGTTGGTGTGGAATTTACCTTTATTTTGGTTGAGTGGATCTTCAGGTCGATGTTCCATTTTTATTTCGCTTTAGTGCACTTGTTATCGTTAGGGACAGGTCGAGATGATGCTGATGGGATAGGATATATAATGAACCACCTGTCCGTTTATGTGTGTAATGGCTTTTTCATCTGCTCTTTCGGCCGGAAAATTATGTGAAAATATTTTCTCTCTTTCTCTAAGGTCCTGTTTCTGGTCGAATGTTTCGGTTTTAGATATAGCAGTACAGGATTTGTAGAATATGCCTTTGGGCTATGTTCGCTTGAATTAGTTCGGATAGGAGAAGAAAAATCATTCAAGCACAAGGGGCGCTCTTATTCTTCAAAACTAATTTTTTCCAGCCCAGTGGCGCTACCCGACTGTCTCCATCCCTCAATATCCGAGACTCTTAAAATCCATCAATCTTACTGTATATAAACATCTTACTTTTGTAAACCATAACATAACTTTATTCAACTGATGTAAACTATTACCACTAACAGCACCAAAGTACACTGCGCAAATATCTCCCCCCTCATAATCATGATTGACCAGCCAATAATTGGTTGAGTCAATTACTGAAACCTCATTTTTGAAGTTTCCTGGGCTTATAATTCTTCTGTGCTACCAGTGGTATATACTGGACTTCTAACCCAGTTCGATGATGAGGGTTTAATATACCCTTAAAGTCATGGTTTACGAAAACTATGAGATCTAAAACTGCGGGTACAAATTATGGCGCTGTTACCGTATCTTTCTAAAATTTATATTTATGTGAAAATTCTGGACACGAAAAAGTATGCAATTAGTGGATAATTCGGTGCAGTTCCGTATGCTGCATATTGCATTTAATTTCAAAAATAGCCTATCATTGGACATTTTCAACCTTGAATGTGTTAATATCTGTAAAAATCAAGTCTAAGTGGTCAATAATTTATTTGGCCCAACATTGCAATCCGAATCGTGGATATATCTCTGCATTAAAATCAGATACAAGCTCAAGTTTAGTGCAATGAGAAATTATACGGACAATTATATGCGATTAATAACTCGGGGAAATTTCAAGAAACTCCAATCGATTAAGTCAAAGCTGTCCTCAAACATAGGAAATCCTTGCTCCCTGCTGAGTTTCAAGTCTTCTATATTTGTGCATTTGAAATTAAACATTTCGATCAAAGAGAATTTACATTTTAATTGACTATTCCCACAATCCTATGATAGGATTCTTTTCCTCGTTATATCTTATATCTCATATTAAGTTTGACAGCAATGCGAAAGAGGTGTTATAATATATAAAACATATTGAATATCACGACATGTACATATAGACTATATGATATAGACTATATGATATAGAACGAAAGTGTACATTTCATAATGTTTCATTCATATTGCATAAAGAGCTAAAAGCAGTAGATAAGTGGCTCATGATGGGTCTAAAATGAGTATTCTCGGGCGAATAGTCAAAAATACTTTTTACGTATCTATCCATCGGAATCTGTGCATATTTGATTTTGTTTAAAAAGCGTGAATTCGAGTCCCGTTCTTGTTTAGACCAACTTGACCAGAAATAATGACCCATTAGTATCACAGATTTTTCATGTCCGAGTGTGACGAATCTACTTTTTTTTGCAAATTGATTCATTATAAGACTACTGCTCAAACCACTCGTGGATTTTTTAAAGGTCGAAATCGGGTTCAAAAAATCAAAACTTTTTCGTATCTGAGTCCATACTTGAGGCCTCATGAAGTTTAAGTTTTTCTATCATGGTCTAGGCTGGACCGTCTAAATATCCATGTGTATTTCTATGTTCGCCAAACTCTTATTTCAATTAATTTTTGAGCCAGAAAATATTGGTTCTGGTCCTTTGACCCAGTCTTGGCCTTGAAAATGTCGTTTTCAGCTAATACTCTCAGACGAGTTTAGCGATCGAGCTCAGTAGGGGACATCCAAAAAGTCGCTTCAGCTGCACTAGGGTATGAAAACTAGAAAAACTGACAAATCTCACACTGGCTTTGGTCGATAAGTTTTCATTTTCAGATTTTCGGATTTTAAATTCGGATATTGCTTATTTCAGCAGGGGACAAATAGATATTTTCCGTTATGAATTGATTCCGATTCAATAACTCTTATTAATAAATAGAAATTTTTGAATAAATATGAAGACAAATTGGAACGATGGCCCTCGGTCCCCGTCCTGGCCCTCGGACCCCGGATACCAATGAGGCCCCGATTGAGATAGAAACTGAATTAATATATAACCATTCTGGGACAACTATTTGTCAGTATTTTCTGAATTTGTGCCATTTAACGAGTCAGCAGTGGCGACAAACAGTCTGACCTCAAACTTTTGTTTGGCGAAAATTTTGACGAAATAATTTTCCACATGAAACGCCTTATACAATTACAATTATTTATTATTATAAACCTACCAAAAAAGATTAACATTAATTCATATTAATATAAAATTCATCTACAATTAAGAAATGTTATGTTAAACATCAAAAAGTAAAAACTTTTACTAGTACGGAGTCCGTACTCTTCGTGCTCCATTCTCGTAAAAATGAACGTCCCTCGTTCTAAAATCCGTACTCCAAGTTACCCTTCGTACTCCGTATTCTTCGTTCTCCGTGCTAGAAAACATGACCGTACCTCGTACTTAAAACTATAGTATTAAGGCATGACGGTATTCTTACCTCCTTGTACTCCGCACGAAGAGTACGTATGACTCATACGGTATGAGCATTCCTGCGTTTAACGTTTATTTATGAGGAGATTTAATGCCCATCCGGATTTCGTAAAACAATTAAAAAATAACCAATTCAGCTGAAATCTATTCATTAGTCCCGATCAGTGGGACAAATGTGCAAAATTGTTAAAATCTACCAAACCAAGTAATGAGACCATTAATTTGTTTTTTACAGTCTGTGGGTCATTGATGATGACTTTTGAACGCCAAGATTTACCAAGTGAACCAGCCGTTTCGATTTTCTCAGAGAGTTTTGCTGGTACTCGTCTAGTATCGGGCCATGATATGACAATGAAAATCCTGTAGTGGTCATTAATACCTCTTTTCATGATGTCCGTGTTCAGTCTGAAGCCATTGTACCACTGTATCCTGTAGTACCGTGCCTTCGTACAGTACGAATCGTACTCCCTAATCTTCGTACTCCAAGCTAGAAAAAGTGACCTCGCACTTAAATCCGTACTCTCAAGGCATGAAAGTCTTCATATGCCGTACTTTATGTACTCCGCACGAAGAGTACGGAAGTATGGTTCGAGACCAACCGTTCTTGTATGAGCATCGTTATTACCGCCCATATCGACATCACTTCCAGACACAATCACTTCTTCCAATTTACAAATGAGGTCACTCGCATAAATTAATTTGAGGTCGTTCTATCTTAGTTAAATGATACGTTGAATAATACGTAAATATTTTATAATACAAACAATGCCTTTTACGAAGGCTGTTACAGAGTGGTGATTTTCTAAAGTTTGTTTAATATATATTCAGAATGTGTCGTCATTTTTACGTTAATGTCTTATTCAAGTGACTATCATCATAATTTGTTTTTTATTACACCAATGGTTTACTAATGAGCTCTTTATGACGATTATTAGCTCGCTCGCCCTCTGTTTTTGATATAAAATAACCAACGATTTTATTTTTAATCATACAAAAAGTAAAAGTTTTAATTAACTCAGAGCTAAAAATGAAAGTATTGAATACCGTTTTAATAAGTTCCTGCTATGGTCACGGCAGACTTATGAGCCCACCTGGAAGAAGTTCGCTCAAGAGTTTTAAAAATGACCCAGCCGTTGCCCCATTTTGGGACCAGGTTGTTCCAAATTACAATGACCATGAACTGTTTTGTGGTGGATTCGCTACTCAAGTTTCAAATGGTTACAAATGCGGCGTTTGTGGTGACAATTATGTCGAGAATCGACCCAGGGCAAATGAATTAGGGGGTAAATATGGATCTCATGATATCATCCCGAGAACGTATTCGTCTGGCAGTTTGGTTGATATAGAAATCCAAATAACGGCCCATCATCAAGGTTTTTTTCAATTTAAAGTCTGCAAAATGGAGAAGAACATGGCTACTGAAGACGAGGCTTGCTTCGACAGCGATGAATCTATTGTAACTTTTGCCGATGGAACTACGCGGTATAGCATCAATAATTATTTTCCTACATCATCAAAATCAAAATCAGGCTATTGGTATTCAATGCAAATTAAACTTCCAGAACAATTAGAATGCGATCATTGTGTTTTGCAATGGCGATATCATACTGGGAACAGCTGGGGAACTGACGAAAATGGAAACTCTGGAATTGGACTCGGAAATCAAGAAGAATTTTATGGCTGTGCGGATATTGAAATCGTTTCGACCTCTATCTCTTCACCACAATTTTCCACAACTACAAACATAATTAGTAGTACCACATCAAGCGGTGCGAAAACCACAACCATGACAACTAGCCCCCAACAAACTTCAACGACAACATCAAAAGCCCAAAACAGTCCTAATCCAGAGGGGCCATTCTGTGGTGATAAAAATGATGGTCTTTACTCACACGAAAAAGACTGTTCACTTTTTTATCAGTGTCATCAGGGTATAACCTACGAGAAGAACTGTCCTGAAGGATTGTACTTCAATCAAAATGGCCAATATTGTGACTGGCCAGCCAATGTAAACTGTCCTCTTTAGAATATGCGAAATGAATACTACAAAAAAATCTTCTGAAAATCTGTATTAAAATTCTGTGTAAAATTTTAAATTTAATAAAATTGTTTAATTAATTTTTTTGTTTTTTTGAATTTTTAGTTACACGAGTGCTTGAAATTGAGAAAAAAAATAAAAATGGAGCCTAATGTGGGGCTCGAACCCACGACCGTTGGATTAAAAGTCCAACGCTCTACCGACTGAGCTAACCAGGCTCTGTTACACCTCCATCTCTCAAGAAATTATATATCATATGTTATATCAATAAACTTATAACAATAAATAATGAATTAAGTTTTGAATCATTAAATATGAACTAACTTCAAAAAATTATAGTTTCACTTAAAAATTGTTTCTCTGATGGAATAGCCGCATCGTTCGTTTGAGTCGTTCAGAACCAGGGAGTCGTTCAGAATCAGGGCCTGATTCAGGGGACCGCCCAAAGACCGTACGAATTGAGCTACGTTCGGCGGGCTTTTTGAATTCAGTTATAAAACAAAACGACTCGTAATTACCGAGGATAATCATACCATAATGGTAGAAATTCGAATTAACCTTATAAGTTCTTATGCTTAAAGCTAAAATGTATTAACTCCCGTAGGTACGAAAAAAA
>SCLD01134169.1:0-24176 GCA_004367895.1 Oikopleura longicauda
TTTCCTTCACCAATCTATAAAAGGTTATTCCTGTTTGGAATTGCCAAGAAACGAATAAAATACCAAAACACAAAAGTATCTTTTAATTGAGTATACGACAACCTAATGATCTGACCCCGATGAGTGCCTTGGACCCGCCCTCTTTACTATAGAAACATTTCACAGAAAGTGAAATTGGTCATGGTAAAATTGGCAAAAAGTTATAATGGTTATTGAGGCTTGATTAGGGTGGTTCACGGGTTTTAAGATCTTTTATGTCGAATATCCTTCGAGTGACTTCGAGTGTGGGACTAATATGAAATATAAATCTGGGTTACTCTGAGTCGATTGGTATCTATGATATGTTGCGGAAACTTGCGCTCCATAAGTTATGACCATATTATAATGGCATGGTTAGCATTACAGAGATAAGGAAAAAACGTAAAAAATCAAAAATTTCGAATAAAAGAAATACTGTTGGAGATTTTGATAAAGTGACTCAGTGTGATGATAACTTGTGGAACCAGCTTTAAAATGCACCATTAGGATTTATCCGATCACGTGATTTTCGTGGTAAAATTCGGTTTTGAAATTTGATCGAGAATACATTAGCGAAATAGGCCGTGAATCACCCTAGGCTTGATCGAAGATTCTGTATAATAAAAAGTCTTTTTGTCCAAATTATTTTATTTTCAGACTAAAAGAAGTGACTTCCGGTGTAGTACCGGGTGTAGTACTGGATGAAGTGCTGACTTTAGTACCAGGTGTGACATGGTGCTTGCCTCAAGTACCGATTTGAAAACTTGTCCAGACATGAGTCATAATTATGACGTATTCAATCTAACTCCAGCAGATTCATCAGGTTCTCGGAAACTACACAGTTCTCCAGCGCAGAAAACACCTTTGACCAGAATTGCAAATCCACTAGTGGAAACCACTAAAATACAGTGGTTTAGTGTTTAGTGTAGCTGACCACTGAAACTCACCACTGAAACTAAAAAAAAACTAGTGGTAGCAAAATTATGTCAGCACCATAAATTCAGTGGTTAAAGGGTAGTTCAGACCCAAGTCATTTTATTTTTGAAATGAATCTCGGAAAGAGTCGGATCCGACATACAACGACTCTAAAATGGAACGATGAATTTCTAGATCGATCCAGAATCGATTGAAGATGGCGTCATTCTTTTTCAGAGTCGTTCTATGTCGGTTCCGAATCTTTCCGACATTGATTTCGAAAATAAAATGGCTTGGCTCTGGACTACCCTTAATAAAAATAAAACCTTTGTTATGGTTGGCCCAGCATGTATTTCTGACCAGCATGTTTAAAACTTCTTTGTGAGATGAATCATCAATATTCTGACAGTTGACCTGCAGAACATAATTTTCGTAATCCGTTTTCAAAACTAATAAAATCATCAATAAGTAGGGTGAATTCCGAGAAATTTCAAAACTTTCATTTTCAAGCCTAAATTGTCACTTTCGATGAGAAATCACAAACATTATAACTAGAGTGAATTCATGGATTTTTACGTACTCATCCTATATATGATTTTCGCGTTTTTCCTGAAAATGGCCATTCCAATAATGACTATTTTCGTGAAAATTTTTAAAAATTATATATAGGGTGAGTTCGTAAAAATCCAAGGATTCACCCTAGTTATCATTTTTGTGATTTTTGCTCAAAAATGACAATTAAGGCTTGAAAATGAAAGTTTTGAAATTTCTCGGAATTCACCCTATCAATAAGTAATCGAATATGAGTCATACCTTGATAATTGTTAATTTTTTCTGAACTTTGGGGCAATTGAAAACTATTACAGTTATTTCGGTCATTACTGTATTGATCATATGAATCACAGGTACCACTTTCTGCGAATTCTACAAACAGCTTAAATGGGATTTCTTAATATTTTCCTAGAATGAGTCATAATAAATGACTCATAAATCCTTTCCTGGTTTGGCAGATCAAAAGCTTGTGTAAAAGCTTGTGTCGCGGTACCCTCGGCGAAAATAAAAGTTTTGTTTTCATCGAATGACGTGTTAACAACGATTGCAACGTCCTCTATACCTATATCACGGATTCAAGGACCGCTACAGGCCGCTACGGGCCGCTACGGAGTCCGCTACGAAGTAGTACGGACCGCCACGGACCCAACACGCAGTGAAATATCGGTCCATGAATCCCTGACCTGTTCCACGAATATTTTGACTGGTACACTTCACTCCTGGAGGAATACGTTTATCATTATTTGTGAAATGGCTTAATTTAGGTTGAATTCCGAGATTTTCAAAAATTTAATTTGTAAGCCTAACTTGTAATTTTTGATGAAAAATCACAAAAATGATAACTAGGGTGAATCCTTGGATTTCTACGAATTCACCCTATATATGATGTCTAAAATTTTCACGAAAATAGTCATTATCGGAATGGCGATTTTCAGGAAAATCACGGAAATCATATATAGGATGAGTTCATAAAAATCCATGCATTCACCCTAGTTATCATTTTTTCGATTTTCTATAATAATGACAACTTTACCAGGTTTACTAATAATTGGAAACACGCATCTGCGTTTGTAGTAAAAGTTGGCATTATTATGCGGGAGGTGTGTATAAGTGCGACTCGTGGTTTTGATAAAATCAAGCTGACTTCTACACTGGGTGGGACAAACGAGCAAAAAACTGTACTTTTGCGATGGATACCCCTTATTATGCTGCCCTGCTTGCATCACAATAATACATATTTTCAAAGTGCTAGGCTGTTTGTTTTATTTCTCAAGAATGAGTCACTAGCAGAAAATATTTTATATTAGTAAACCTGATCTAGAGCGTCATTGTGTGTTGGATATTTTTGAGTTCCTATAATAATGACAACTTTACCAGGTTTACTAATAATTGGAAACACGCATCTGCATGTTTTCGTAACATTGGCTGGTATGCCTGGTTTCTAATATATATATACCATCTCTTAGTCTTTTTTCCATATATTAGTAAACCTTATACTGAGAATTTCTCAACCTACGGATCCATAATCAAAGCTAATACGGGTTTTCCATTGAAAGTCCCGTCAGTTTGAGTGGCGCGTGTGTTTGTAGAAATTGGCGAATTTCGCCGTATTGGTGGGTTCCGTTCCAGATGATTTTCGTCCAGAGGGATCAGGTAATTCAACGTGAGGTAGATCCCTCCCGTTTTGATATCGTCACGTTCAATTCGGGATGTAATGTCCGTGCGCAATCTTGATAAAACCAAATAGTTGCCTGGGACATCCGCCAAAGCATAGACGATGTACTGAACCACAGTTCTGGCCTTGATACCAAAGAACATATTGTAGTCGTCCACCACTTCCGCTACCATGTTTCGCATTGCATGGTATGGAATGGAATCAAGTTGTAATTCGTTGATCAGCCTCTCACTGAGGTCAAGAATTTTAACCAATGTAATTTTTTCCCCAGCGTCCATACACTTGAAAATAATATCATTTTGGGTCGGACATTGTCCGGTGATTTTAATACCTCGATAATGTAATCCGCCAAGTTGGTCCATTCTTTTTGAATAACCGCATCTTGGTCGAAATCACATCTTCGTTGCAAGTTTAACGCGGCCGTTTTTCGATAGCCCGTGTTCGGAAAGCTTGTAACCTTCTTTTTCTTTTGGAGAATCTCCAGCTGAAATTTGGATGTGTGCGATTTAACAAATTGTTCAATCTCTCTCCGTTTCATTCTGAATCGTTCTTTTAATGGAAAACGTTTTTATTTTCTAGGTCAGTTTTTATCTGGCCAGTTATAGGGCCCATAAAGAATGGGTCCCTGTATAAATCGTTGGAAATTTTCCAGTACTATCACTTTCATATTAACAATGCCATTTCGAATAATGACACTCATGAAACAGTCAAAGTCCAATAATTTCGTGAGGTAGGTGTCATCATTCAGCGTTGAGCTCAGCTCAGAGAGCCAGTGAAATTTTTCTTCAATTGGCACGTTTTTCCAATTTTCTTGTTCGATTGCTTTGCATGCAATCAATGACAAGTCCCATTGGAATGCTTGCTCATTTGGCATTGTTGAATAATCAAAATCCATTCTAAATTGATTTAAATTAAGGTAGTGTTTTTTTAATGTTCGATGATACACTTTTCTTGAGTATTACTCAGTAAATTTAGGGCACATGAAAGAAAATTTTTGAGTATTACTCAGCAAATGATATATCTTGTAGACAGTCCAGATTATCTGAGAGCGCATCCGTGAATTTCCAGGCTATACCCTGACTGGTGGTTGCCAGTTCTTCCTGGAGATACAGGGAGATCATTGACGAATCATGCTTCCAGCCAAAAAATTCAGTGATACGTTCCCTTGGCACATTTAGTTTAGTAGCGATTACTATACCGGCTCTACGAAAGGAGTGCTTATGTGGCAATGTTTTCCACTTAAGTATTTTAGCAGCCCTTTCATAGTATCCGAATGACGTGATTCCATTCACTTCTCCCATACAAGGAATCTTTCCCAGGTCATTGGTCTTATGTCCTTGACATGTATAAGAGTCCCAGTGTTGAAAAAGCGAATTTCTGGTGAATTGACGTTTTTTGTGGATGCAAGGGAAAACAAATCCTGTCCTGGGACAGCCACTTATTTTCCAGAAATCTTTTAAAAATTGGACCGGACACATGTCCGACTTATTTTCTTGTACTGTGATATATTCATTTCGTTGACCTTTCGTGTTGGTTTTCGAGGCTCCTAACTTGAACTTATAAAAAGTTCTATCTAAAGTTTCGATTCGGTCACAATGTTCCCAACGAAGTCTAGACACGTCTACCCATCTACGAAATGAATATAAGCATAGAAGTGCTTGCAGGGCTACCATACGATTAGCGAAAGTTTTTTCCAGAGACGGATGTCTCTTTCGCCAAAGGTATTGAATTAAATTCAGATGTTTGGACGGGTGAAATATTGGCGCTTTGTTAGAGTGCATACCCGCTCTTATACGATACGAAAGTTCTACATGAAAGAGCGCTTTTAAAATATTATTTTGCACGGGTTTGGAAATTCCAAGAGCTGAACAAACTCGGCGGGCTATTTGATTCAAATAATTTGAACCTAATAGTCCGCCTTTTTTTCTAGATAAGGTTTCATACTCATCTTTACAGAACTCAATAATTGCAGTTTTCGTGTTTGGAATTTCCAAGAAATGTTGCTTGATCTGTGCAGTCGTAATCATTGTTCACCCTGAAAAGAATAATTTAGTTTGTTGGTGATAAGTCCTAAAACTTAACCCAAGTCATGAGATACCTTGTGCGCTTGCAGTGTCTGCATAACTTGAGTTAAGTCATGTTCCGGCACCTTTGTTCGCTTGGCCTTCTTCGGTGCTGGTTGAGTCTCTACGTCAGCTTTTGAAGATGGTTCTTGCTTTGGCTTCTGCTGGGGCTTCTGATTCGGTTTCGGTTTTGATCCCTTTTTCGAATCTTTCTTCGTCCCCTTGGCCACTTTTTTGGTTTCTTTTGCCACGGCTGGCTTCTTTTCAGCCGGCTTCATTTTGTTAGTGGCAATAAGACCCATTTTTCTGAATTCAGCTTTGCTGAGATCTCCTAGTGGTAAAGAACGTGAGTCTCCAGTGGCATATTTTCGTTGGGCGTCCACCATGGCTTGCTTCATCTTCTTATGAAACGGTTCCATGAGAGATGAGGCCGGACGGGTGTCTTTCAGTGTTCTCATTTGATTGTCGAACAACAATTGGTGAGGTCTGGACAGACACATTGAAAGTAGAAAAAAGCCTTGTAGTCGGGTGAAATCCGGATCTTCTTTTTTAGATTCCAGTTTTCGTTTGACTTGTTCAGTGTACTCTTTGACCACACTCAAATCTTCGTCGAACGCCTCGATGAGTCTCTGTAGAAGTCGAACTGCATCGTCCATGCTCCAATCTTTTGCGTGGGCGGTCATGAGCTTCGATTTGAGTGCAACATAAGGAACTGAGGCACACTCTCTATCAACGCATATATTGTAGTGTGCCTTGTCATGCAAGTAACTTAAACCCGGTTAAGTTTTTGTTGACTTGATATACAGTTGAATATTATTCAGATAACTTGTTGAATGGAATTCAGATAAATTGTAAGGTGACGCGAGTTCCCAGTAGTAGGAATCCGAATCTGTGGACTTGAGTGTGATGTAGTAATGTTGAATAAAATTCAGACCTTTGTAAAAAGAGGATTTCATGTTTTAACTTTGAGTTTTACCTCGGAAAATGAGTCCAAAGAGTCTTGTATTGTGATCCCACTTTCTGAATGTCATTTTCCCGTTCAAAACCCTTGGCCTCTTCATCCTTGTGAGTTTCCAAGGCTTTTAGAGCTTCATCGCATTCTTTCTTGGCCGCTTTTCGTTTCGCCGTGACCTTCTTATATTTCTTTTTCCAATAAGTGGTTTCCTTGGCTACCAAGATTCGATCACGCTCTGTTTCAACATCATCTGGATTGTCTCGTAGGTACTTTCTTCGTTGAAAGTCCGTTTTGGCCTTGACTTCCTCAGCTATGGCTTCGTCATACCATTCTTGCCCTTCAGTGACATCCAAAGTCAATTGTTCTCGAACTTTGAGTTGATACTCAGCCGTGTCTCCAGTATTGTAAAATACAAGCCTAAATATTTTTTAGTTGGAAAGTTTCCAGTTTCCTTAGTTGCAATATTGACCTGTTTTTGATGACGTCATCAGTAACCGTTATTGAAATTGGATGGCGATACGATTTATAATCTTTGTCTTTCCGATTTTCTGTTGTATTGGTCATTCTAAACTAAACCATTAAGTGTTCGAACTTGTAATTTTTTTACTGTATTACAGGCAGTACACATTTCACTGGGCTTGTCGTAAAGGTTTTTTTAGAAAATCGTCGGAAAATTTCCGGTTTTGAAATACAAGTTTCAACTCATTTTGGACTTTGAGATGATCGAGCGATTAAGTTCCCAAACCGAAATCGAAAATTCATCATGTTCTCAATTGTGGCGTCTTGTGGTGCAATTGTGTCATTTTCCGGTTGGACATTGTCCAGTTCGATATTTCCTTTTGGTGTCGAGGTTGGTTCCGGTTCATGGAACAACGATGATAAGCTCGGCATGACTTCATCTAGGCCTGTTGTTCCTGAAATAATATTTTAAGATTATTATTTTTCTACAGAGCAATTAATACCTGTATTGAGTTCTTGTCTTGGTTGCGTTAATGGCGATCCGTATTTTCTTTTCGTCATGATTTTCGGCGAAATTGACTCATTTTCAGAGACGACAGGCTTTGATCGTTTTAGTCGATTTGGCTTTCCGACTTTTTCTGTGATCTTTGGAGTTTCTCCAGCTCTCGACAACGACTTATTCGATCTCTTCTGATTTCGAATTATACGACGGGGTGACTCTGAAGAGTCAGATGTGTCCGATGAATCAGTGTCCGTGGAAGGGTTCGATGTCCGTCGTGGTCTTTTTGCCCGTTCCATGGCTGCACGTGCTGCGTCGATGATTTCATCGGTGTCATCTGAGTCGCTTGATTGTTGCGCCATCATTTCCTCTCTTTCATCATCCTCTGCCCTTCGGATCTTTTGAATAACAGAGGAGAGGCCATGAGGTGGTGGTTCACTGATGAAGCATGATTTTTTAGCCTAAATAACGGTACTAATCAGAATTATAGGCTTTTGTATTTTCGACTTACATCGGTCGGTTTATAACCG
Source organism: Oikopleura longicauda (assembly GCA_004367895.1). Classification (NCBI taxonomy): domain Eukaryota; kingdom Metazoa; phylum Chordata; class Appendicularia; order Copelata; family Oikopleuridae; genus Oikopleura; species Oikopleura longicauda. The sequence goes on from SCLD01134169.1 coordinate 7,667, forward strand.
GATTTACATTTTGCCTTGCATGACCCTTTGGAATTTGCTCCATTGGATTTTGATTCCTTGCTTGGCAGGTAGTTGGCCGGAAGGGTTTTCCATTTCGGCTAAAAAAGATTTTAATTAATGATTTTAAGATTTTTTTTCTATACCTGATAAACTTCTTTGTCTTTTTCCAGCTGGGTCAATTGTAATTTTTTGAACAAGGTGTCCAAAATGCGTTTCCCCTGTACTGGAAAGTCCGTTGAAATTCTTTCAGTGCACAGCATTTCTTTTTGATGTTGGGCCCCCCATAACATCGGGTCCACTTTGCCTTTCTTCATGAGAGTCAGGGCTTGGAACTTGAGTTGGACCCATTTGACAATCAGGGTTTGTAACTCAACCTTCTTTCGGATTTGCCACACATTTGGAAATCTGACCACTTGGAGAAGTGGTTTCCATGCTTCCGAGGCCGTGTCCGCCCAGGAATGCAGTTGTTTACTTTCCATTTGGTGCACTTGCAGATTCTGCAGCAATCGTTGTTCGTTTTCGAGCATACCTTCAACCAATCTCCATTGGTATTCGATAGCTTGCTTTTTATCAAAATTGAAACTGAAGTGTGCCATTCTGAAGTAATAATTTTTAGTGAACTGATTGAGTTTGAGGATAAAGAAAATTTAAATTTCTTTGTTGTGCGAAAGGAAAAAATTCGTTGGGAAATTCCCAGTCCGTTTTAGTTCAGTTTTTTAGGTCGCTTTCTTCGTAGCCACCATTATCGCTGCTGTGTTCCATTGAATAAGCTCATTTGAAACCATTATTTGAAAACCTTGAGTCCGGTTTCGAGCCCCATTCAAAACCCGTTCATCTTCAAGTTGACGGATTGCAATTCTTGCAGATGGCATAAGAAAGGTGACCGTTACATAAAATATAAATTGGTCATCTTTATTTACCCATGGCAACCATAATAGTGCTTCAAACGTGTCGTCAGCTCTATCTAACCATAAAAATTCTTCTGGAATTCGACATTCCTAAATGTCGTTGGTTTAGTTGTAATTCGGTTTGTTAAACCATTGCACTCTCTTACCTTTGATGCTTCAATATAGAGTTCCGCTAACTTATTGATTATGTAATCAGATTGAGCATAAGCAGTCCATTTTTGATCGAACTTAATCCGCATGGTTTTCAGCCAGGCTTCAAACCAGCATTTTTGTGCATCTGAGGATTTTTGTTGTTGATAATCAAAAATTTCTACACTGTTTTTCATCAAGGGATCCCGAACATCCATTCTTAAAACGTGAACTGTTTTTTCGATGGAAAATATTTCCGATAAACCTATTCCGAGCTGATTAAAAATCAATCATTCAGTGGCTCTCTCAAGAATTCGCTAAACAATTCTTTGTAAGTTCTAATATGAAAACAGTCCGCTTTCATGATTCGGTTGTCATACATCTGGATCATGCATGTGACCGGTAGTTTTGCTAGTCTGTCTCGTATATAAAATTGGAGCAATGCTCCGAGTCTACATGGTGTCACTCTCACATAGTCACAAGCTTCGACATCTCTTGTGATTTCATCTCTGTGATTTGGACTCCAATTATACCAAGTTGCTTGTAAAATCCATTGAACTGTTTCGGACTGTGTTGATAACCATCTGGCACGTCCGATGCTCCAGTTTCGAAGGATAGCTATAACTATGGTTTCTCCATTTTCTTGGACCACATTCCGCTTGCCCGCCATAGCTGTCTGAAAACTGATTGAGAGTTACTTGATTTTAATTTTTGTTTTAGTTTTAGCAAATTCAGATTAGACAATAACGTTGAGTAGTACTCAGATGCCTTCAAGTAACTCAGAACTAGAAGTTCTCAAAAGTTTTAAGTGCTCAAGTGTCCCATTTTTTCGGTTATCTTGTCGAGATCTTCCTCAATGAGAACCAGTTTCCATTTTTCATAGATTTCGATAAGTTTTGTTGCATTCTTTCTCAAGAACAAGCATGCTGGAGCTTCACATTTGCAGTGGTCTCTTTCATCGACTAACATTTGAATGCGCTTATTTATCCGTTCTAAGTCCATTCTGAAATAATTTCATTGCGGATTGAGTAATACTCAGTTTATTCTAGATTCTACTCCTAATAGATCACTGTCCGTGTCCAGTTAAAAGAGTGATAAGCGCATCTTGCATGTCTACTAGATTGTTAGTGGCAACCAGTTGTTGACGCAATCTTCGATTGAGTATTTTGAGTTGATCGATTTCTTTTACCAGGTCATTCGATTTTTCCTTCTCGTCATTCCACATAACTAGATTTGCCAGGCATGCATCACATTCTCGTTCATTATTCATTCTGAACCACACGCTTTGAATGACTTTAACTTATGCTAGAATTGATTATTAATCAGCGTTAATTAACATTAAAATCCGTTTTTTCGATTAATGAGTGCCAAAGTCTGGGCTGGTTTTCTATTCCAAAATCCCCAATGAATTTCATCACCAATTTTGATCTGTTTTTCAGCCGGTACCAGTGAGCTTGGAAATTCCAAATTTACCTTTTCAGTTCTCTTTAAAAGAGGTGCTATAGCTGGTGGTGTGTCCCCAAATGAATGATATATAAACATCCATTCATGGTGCATATAATACTGCCACAGATGTTGTGCTACCGAGTTTACAATATTTTTCGGTGGAAAAATATAAAAAACCGTGTCTTGCAGCTTTCTGGGATCGAAGCTGAAGAAATCAAATCCTATGCACCTCGGGCTAAGGTCTTTTCCCAGTGTGATATATTTGTCACATTTAGAATTTGCATTGGTGGCCATGGCATCAATTTTTGGAAAAATTTTCCGTTCTCGACAAAGACGATGAAATTTCATTTGAGGGATGTATTCTTCATTCCATTCTATAACTCTTGATTTTCCGTCGGCGAGTTGGAAATGGGTTGAAATCCAATACATCTTCATAGTACTCTGCATTTCATGCAACTTTCTGTAAATATCATGAATTACATCATTCATGATCGATACTTTTGAGCCTAAGCGATTATAACTGTACACCACTGACTCATTGTCACAGAAATGTAGAATAATTTTCTGTTTAAGTTCATCCTCAAATTCTATGAGCATCCATAGAATCGCTTTGGCTTCCTTAAAATAGATCGGTAGTGGTTGATCATTTTCATCATACATCCGCTGAAAATGCCATGCATCGGAGTTACCATCAAAAATTACCGCTGCACCTGAAAAAGAGCTCGCATCTGTAAATGTCACTCTATTGGGAGGTTTTTCCGACGTGAAAACATTAGCCCATGTGTGTGACATTTTCAGATGGTCAAGTTTGATCCATTCTTCAAGTTCCAAACGAAGTTTGACACTAAATACAATTTTAGTCGTCGGTTTTGAACCGGTTTTAGTGAGATGTGCGATAATGGCATTCATTTGGCGTATGAAAAGCTTCGTCATGGGATTTGTCAAGATAAATGATACAGCTTTACCTCTTAACTTTTCCAGTTGCTTGAAAGTGCAACTATTACATTTTAGATAACTGAGAATCGTCGATTTAAAATCGGTCCATTTTGTTTCGGGTACGGAAATCGTACCGGCTTTAGCATCTAAGATTAGACCCAAAAATTGCTGTCGATGTTTAGGCTCAAAATCAGATTTTTCAAGACTAATAAAACCACCTGCACAGATGGACATACACGATGTGATAAAAGAGCTTATTCCAACTCCGTTTCGGACATTGTCCGGCTGATCTAAGGTAACTCGGTCATCTAGGTAAATTGCCACTCTCGATCCTAGTTCCCGGCTATAATTGACTGGAACTTTATTCGATCGTTGAAAAACTGCTGGTATCTTGGGACTCCCAAACGGTGACACTCTATAAGTAAAAAGGCGTTCTTTATATGAAAACGCCGTCAATTTTCTAGACTCCTTTCCTAGATATTGCTGATGAAAACCCCTCTGGTCGTCACTGATAGTAAGAAGGTCATTTAATTTCCACATTTTAAGTACGGTTCTTAAATCATCCAACTTACACGGAAAAGAATATTTTTCAATATTCTTTTCATAACCCCCATCGTGGCATAAACGTGGTTTTTTGCCTGGTTCTGGTGGAGGACCATTCGGTAGTTGGACATTGGCCAGTACATTCGGTGTTATAAGATCTACATCTTCATTCTCCCCTAACATGATTAGTGCTCCGGAGAATAACCACTTTTCTATCGTCTTATTAAATAAGGCCGGGTGACTGTCTTCGATATCTTTGTCCGTAAAAAAGAAGGGTAGCTGCCATTTTTTTGTTTTAAAATCATACCAAATTGGCACATTTTTGATTTTTGGGTACCATAATTTAAAATTTTGTACCCTACTTGGCATGTAGTGCATTGCATTTTTCCAATCTAGTTTTTTGTTAGACTTACGCATCAATTTGATACGTTTTTTATGTTTAAGATTTCTACTTTTAATTTTCGTTGCAATTCTTGCAGTATTTATATCATCAGGGTTCTCGAAGTGAACCTCTTTGACAAACTCGAAATGTGGTAATGGGAATGTAACCATGTGACCTTTTTTCCTAAGTACATCCGAAATATTCAGGTCTTTTGGTTGGAGTGTTTCATAAAGATCGACCCCTCTTGAAGCATCATTAGCCGCTCCGTGTTTATTTTCCAACCCGGTCATGGCATTGATCATAATAAGGGTAATTGGGTAAAAATATTTAAAATGACCGCCCACAAAATCGTCATTGTGTCTAAAATAGACGTCATTCCAATCTGGCTCTCTACTGCCCTCGGCCACTTCATGACAGAGGTCAAAGAGGTCAAAGCAGTAAGTTAGCCACTCCAAATAAGTATGGGGTCCCATTATGAATCCGAGTGGGTGCATAACTAGAGCCCCATTCTTATTTACCGCTCTAATACAAGGGGGTTGAAAACGTCTGACATACAAGAAATCTTGTAACCAGATTTTTTCATCCTCCTTTTCACAATTACAGTTCTGATACCATCCCCGTAAATTACATGGACAGCATGACAATGCTGTATCTAACTTCCGGGCATCGTCCGAATATTTCTTCCAACGTCTCCAGTCCCACTCAGTTAATTTGTCTGGAAATGATAACCGTTTTTTACCTTTTAACATTTTTGTTATTTTTCTTGTTCGGAGCCGGGGTTCCGATTCATCGATTATCTGTCTGAAAAATTTTCAACGTTGAAATCATTGCTTGCACTTGAATAGCGATTCATGTTCTATTTTTTCTTAAAAATTACTGAGTAATACTCAAATCATAATTACAAAACAGTCATATTAATCAAAATCGCTGTCGGGTTCCGATGAATCGACATCTGTAACCTGGGGTGAACCCCGGTCACTGTCCGTGTTCACTTGGGCTAACTCTTGCTCTGACTCTGATTTGTCTGATTCGCTTCTGATCGGTCGTTGACGTTTTTTGCCCTTCTTTTTTGGTGGCGGTTCCTGAAAATTTCAGATTATTTTTAATACACATAATTTATACTAATTATGCGTAATTTAAACACTCGCACCTGTTCTGATTCAGTGTCTTCCTCAGACGGGACTGTTAGTTTTAACGCTTTTCTTGGTTTCCGTTGCACTTTGTCACCCAGTTGTTTCGAATCCGGAATTAACTTGGCCCTGAAATGTTCGATTTTTAATTTAGAAATTTGGAGGATAAAATAATATACCTGTATTTATCCGGTAGAAATCGGAATCTCGGGACGGGCATCTTGTCTAGGTTTGCATGAAATGCAGCAAGTTTTTCCGTTTGTAGTATCGACCAGTCTTGCTTTTTGACGTTGGTGTACCACCAGCTTTTTGTTGAAACTGGGAATATTGCTTTCAGAATCTTTTGCAATTTTTCCCAGTTGCCCTCCGCCTCCAAGATCTGATTTGGGATCAAAGCCAATTTTTGTAGAAAATTCATGGAATTTTGCTTGAGTTTCAGGTCTTCGGTCGCAATCAGTTTCATGTCCAGTAACTGTTGCACTAGAATCTGACATGACCATAGAATTTCTTCCTGAGACAGGCGAAACGGGTTAATTGATAATTTGTTGGTTAATAACCAGTACTCCGACATGAATGATTTGGATTTCCACATGACTCTGGTACTCCAATCAGGTGAATGTTCATCCAGTTTTTCCTTGTCGTTCCACTCAATTTGAGCTTGTATCCATTTCACTTCCCAGTGTTCCCATTGCGATGGGTTCGGTTGCCCTCCCAGTGAAAGAATTTCCACTAGTTGAGCTCCTCGTGAGCTTGACAAAAATTGGAAAAAGGTTTGATGTCCTGAATAATATTTTATTATGTTGACAGTATATTATACTAAGTGACTTATTTGGATGCTAACCTAGGTCCGATGGGCACGCATCTCTGTCGCCTTGAAGCAGTGCCTTGATTTTTGATTCGTTGTCAAAGAAAAAGGTAATTGCTGGTCCAGCAGATTTTCTAAAGTTGTCATTGTCAGTACATTTGGACTGGCGACTTTCTTTATCTTTTTGTTTGGCCAGGGCTCTAACTGCAAATTTACATTTTTCGATCTCTTTCACGCACGTGTCTGAGTTCTTCAAAAGTGTGGTCAGCGAGCTTTCAACCTTATAATAATTTTAAAATGATAACTGGATAATATCCAACGTTTCTTTCATAAGTAGAATTACTAATTTACCTTTGCTTGTTGTAATTCTGAAGAATTCAGGTCACCAGGGCTCATCCAAGAGTCTACGTCCATGTTGTTGAAGTATTTCAAGCTCTCATTTTGGTCAATAGCGCTCCAGAGCTTGGCTTTTTCGAACGTAACTTCAACGACCAATTGTAATAATTCTGGCATTGCCAGGCGAATTGCCGACACGATTTGCTCCGGATCTTGATTCGTAACCTTGGACAGTGTTAGGACACACTTATTGCCCAATTTTGTTACATCGCCGAAATTAGAGGATCTCGCTGATGGAATGGTCTGAGGCGTTTCAACTTGCCTTTCTTCCGTCATTTTGGTACTGAAGAGTCTTCAGCTTTTAATTTGTGAAATTTCACCAAATTTTAACACGTGACCCGCCTCCTTCTGTCTCGAAGGCTGTCACAGACTACCCTTTGCCACATTTTGATTGGTCACCGTGCTTGGACGCCTTCAAGACTGTCTAGCCGCAGGTAAAATTGTCTGTCTATACGAAGTTATATAACTCGTTATATAATCGATTACATAATTTTGAGTATAACTCAGCGTGGAGGTTGCTTAGAAGAAGCGTAGGTTGCTGTTGAAGGTGATGCAGGAGGCGAATGAGTCATTTGAGATGACACAATTTTTTTCCTTTTGAGTCAGAGGGAAAATCATCTTTTTTCAAACTTTCAAATCCGAGAATCTCTCGACGATTTAACCGCTTTTAGAACCAAAACCTTCCGTCACTAGGTTTAACCTGCCACTTTTGCCAAGAAAAATACACAATCTCTATTGTTATTAGATTTTTATTAGATTTTTTAGCAGGAATGTTTTATAACTGGATGGGCATTGTTTTAAATTGAAGTTGAAAAAGCGTGGCGAAATTCGCCGATTATAGTTATTTTGTCTTTTCCACAATTTCCAAGAGCGTTGCGATGAAAATTGGCCAGGAATTGATGACGGTCACATCTGTTTTCGGCACTTGATAAGCCCTGACATTGACTTTCTTGCACCAACGGGCCAAAACGTCTCTCAATTTCATGAAATTCCCTATTTCCAGGAAATTTGTCAGAAATGAGTTCAGCTTCTGTCGTTGAATGACCGAGCATTGTTTCAATTCATATTCGGTATTGACCCATTTCGGATGGATGAAACAATGTCTGAATTAAAGTTTATTAGTACAATCATTTTTACGCTGAGCATTGCTCAATTTTCCCGTTTTTAGTTAATTCAAAAATATAATGTACTATATTAGACTCACGTTTGTGCTGGGCTAACTTCGTTTCCAATGTACGAAACTTGCGTCTGGAGGATCCAGGCTTGGAAAGCCGGATAGGTCTGTATTGAACTTAATACAGTTAACCTGCCACCTTGAATGTTCGATCTCGGCCAGCGATGTCCCACATCTCGAAAGTGTTCCACAGCTTTGTTGAAACGTTCTACATGTCGGACAATGTCCGGTTTATACCTCATTGGATCTCTCAATGAGTTGCCTGCTCTTTGACTTTCGGCTGATAGCTAAAGTAAATATTTTCGTTACTGTGTTATCAGTATTATTCGTAATTATGATGCTGATTTTAGCACCTAAAAGACTAACTTTGCTATGCAAAACATTTACCTGGGCTCGTCTGAGATCATCCGGATCTGTTTGAGGATCTCGGTTTGGTCTGGTTTTAGCTGTTGTTACCACTCTGGTTCCTCCTTGATCACGTGTTCTACTGTAGATGACGTTGTCACGTGTGTTGCTACCAAGGTGACCATGTGTGACCGTATTTTCCCGAGGCTTTTCTGTGTAACACCGATCATGAAATCTTGAGATGGTGAAAGGGAACTTTGCCTTGAAGTCCGATTCCACGTTCGGTGAAAAAGTTTGACAAAAATCTTCCGCAATTGGTTCAAGGTCCCATGCTTGGAAAATTTTTGTCATATAGGTCTTGATATCATCAAAATATTTAGGGCATGGTTCGCCATCGAATCTATCGCATTGTCCATCCGTGGCCACTACGAAATGTAGCTTTTCTTGCTCCGGACTCAGTGGAAAGATTCGCGTTCCCATCAGAGGTGGCGCTAGGATTCCAGCAAAATTTGGGAAAGTGGTACCTAATGTATAATTATTATTTGGTTATCACGTTATAGGATATTTACCTAAGAGCAGATTTTTTGGTCTTTTTCTGGTAGCTTGTTGGATATCATCCAGTGTTCGTTCCATCAGTACAGCTTCATTCAACAGATCATCCGCATGATTAGAACGTACCAAAGTGGATTCGGGCAATTCCGTTTCCGTTCTTTCAGATCGTTTTGATTTCAAGGACTCTCTAATTGAAAGTCTATCAATCTCCACTTGCTCTGAGAAGACCAATTTTTCGGTGAAATCCGGTTTTGAAATTTTCTTTTTGGCAATGCCAAGTTCAATTCTTCGACGTAACGGAGTAGTCGAGGCCAGACTTTGTGATGTCAGTGTCGCCGTTGTTGCCATCGACTGATCTGATGTCATCTGCGACCATTGACTTTCCGAGTCATCCAATAAGATCGTTGTTTTGGACGTGATTTTCTCCTTGGACACTACTGGTCCAGCCATGACCGTCGACGGTGATGATGGTACGTCCGTGACATCCGAGTCCGTATTAGAGGGTGATTTAGCCCAGACACTTAAAGCGGTAAGTGCTGAGTGGACTGATGAATCACCATAATTAGACATGTCTCTGATCGTTTTCGCGGCTCGGATTTGATCTCTTTTAGCCCGTTCCAGTTGTTCAGAGTCAGGCGATGCCTGGATATTAACGGTTCGGCCATATTTGAACGATGGGTGAACCATATTTTTCTCCATTCTGGCTTCCAATTCCTCTTCCAACTCACTGTATTCACCTGTACAAGTGAATTTGGTGGCGATTGAGGCGAATCTCCAGGCGTTGACAGTGGTCCAACCTCTTGCTGGTGGTCGTTGACTCTTTGGGAGCAGTTCCAATTTATCACCGGTAGAATACCGACTCTTTTCAAAAGTATTCATGGGAACATCCCAGATTAATTTTTCACTGAGGGCGGTATAGTACTTGTAATACTGCGTTTGGACCTCTCGAGCCGTTGCTGGAGCATCTTCAGCTGCTTCATCTGATGCTGATTGCTCTGCTTTTTGAAGCAACTAAAAAATGTTCGTTTAGAATTGATGTGACTGACATTTTATAATTTTGGATTTTCGATCCTTCGGTTTTTTTTATGCATATAATTACTGAATATTATTCAACGTTTGTATTTGTCTTACTTATTAACTTACCTGAGTTAACGAGCCCAGTGGATCTTGGTCATTGACCAGTTCTGAATCGGGTTGGAAAAAATTTTCCAGTTCTTCGGCTGCGAGTTGTTTTGACTCTGGTCTTGAGTGGTTAAGACCATCCATGAGCCATTTTATTCGCTCATCCATGAGCTTGGCCTTGAGCTCACCTTCCTCTTGCGGGTACCGAACCGTCTTAACCGGAGTTTCTGACCGTCTCGATACCTGCAATTGATCGATGATCTTTCTGATGATGCATTTGGTATCTTCCCTAATCGGAAAGAATGCTCTGGGTGAGCCCACCAAGCATCTTTCTTGAATCCCCGTGTAATGATCTTTCATAGGGGACCCATTGGATCGATAGGCCGGCCTATCTGAGCTGTGCGGGACCAAATTTCCAAGATGAGTCACCGCCGCGAGCCATCTGGGGTTGCCCTCAGTGGCTACCAGATAATTGCTGACCGGTTCACACTAAATTATATTTAATTCGACTTGACCACGGTTTTTAAGTTGAGTATCACTCAGTATTCGGTTTTACAATTTTAACGATTTGAGTGTTACTCAGTATACTATATTACCTTGTTTTTGTGTATTACAATCAAGTCCATCACGTTTCCGGTGATATCCAAATCAGATTTCAAACCATGAAGCCCTCTTTGAATCGTTGATCCTTTTCCCGATCTCAGCGCATTACCAGTTGGAGTGATAAGGCCACTTCTACCATTGAGACATTTGGCTGTCAGCCAGAATAAAGGAGTTTTTTCTTCCAAAAAATCGATATACTGAACGACGATTTTTTTAGTTAGATCAAAAGGGAAAAATTTTTGACCATTTTTCCCTTTTTCTGAGGATAAAATCCGGTTATTAACCGATGCCCATATAACTTACCGCTACATCTTTTGTACCGAACCGACAGAGGTCGTAATGTTTCTGGAACGGTTCGAAAAATTTCATTTTTGGATCGACCAGACTTCTTGGTAGTTTACTGTAAAAACCCGTCAATCGTCGGGTATCACAGTTGAAAATCCCTGAACCAGAGGCCATAAAAATCACCAGTACGTCCAGAGCCGCCATTTCGTTTACCAGGAGAATCATCTAAAATACCAGTTAATAACTGACTCCTAAATAGGAAGTTTAAGTTGAATCGGCTTTTTTACCGTTTTTATTTCAGCGCTAACCTGTAACATTTGCTTGTCAAATGTATCCATAATGATTCGCCTTTCTCGTAATTCCTGTTCCGAGGGATGTTGGTCACTTTCCAGAAATTGCGATCTTTTGGTGGTTTTTGAAATCGCTCGTTGATTTTGATTGATTCGGCTCATCGTGGTTTGGGATGAAAAAATACCACCAATCGTGGTAGTACCATTTAGGTACCCCATATGGTAATCTAATCGATCTTGGGTAACTCGATTACCATCTTTATCAGTCAGTTGGAGATCCTCCAGTTTTTCGACTTCACGTTTTTCGTCCCCATTTGTCACAATGGGTCCGAGTGTAAACGCTTGTCTATTTTTCACATGCCACGCCACGTCACTTCGACAATCATAACGGGTATTCATATGGTTTGACCCTCTATGATTTCCCTTTTTATGACGGGTTTCGGTGTAGATGTAGATCACTCCTTTTTTGAATTTTGATTCCTTTGACGGGTCTGGCTCAATATAGGGAGTGACTTTGGCATTGTTAAATTCACCGACATTCGGGGCATTATAGGCTGATCGAAATTTTCGTCGATGAATTGATGCATTGGCGTCGGAGAATTCCGGTTGAAGGGGATTCTAAACATATTTATTATGTCTCTTATTATTATAGTCAGGTTTATAACTTACGGCTGGCTTGATTTCCTCGAGTCCTTCAAATGATGGCGCTGTTGTACCATCCAAGTCGGTTTTTAACCGGAGTGCTGGTGAAATCGGTACCGGTTCATCTGGTCAAATATCAAAAATGTCTCGTGCGTAGGTGTGATTTTCGACACCGACATTCCAGTTGAATCGGTTGCCTTCTTGAAACTTGGTGGGATCCACCGCCGAATGATATGGCATAAACATCTGCATTGCTCCAAGTTGATGCAACAATGCTGGCACATTTCGTTCCCATGGTTGTTTTTTATCAAAACCATAGGCTCGAATTGCGTCATATGTAGACCAGAAACTGTGATAGTAGGTATCATTGTCAATGTCTACTATTTCTGGGAACGCGTTCTGAAGAATTTCGACCGGAAATCGCGTACCACTGTTTCGATCAGGGTGTTCATATACCTCAAAGCAGGCCGTGAGCCAACGGATTAATCCGTCGACACTTTCCAACCAGGCCGGAAGTGTGCCTTCTACGCTTGGGCAGTATTTGTAATATTTTCGGGCATCGCCCGGTTTCAGAGCTCGTCGTACCATTCCTTCGGCCACATGATAGCCTTGGGAGTCCCAGTCGATCTTTGTTCCAATGTCAGACAATGTCCGGATCGTTCGACTATTCGCATGGGACATGTGTTCCGCACAGAAACATTGTCCATCCAAGGTCATATTTTCGCAGAAAATTCTAAATTTTGACTTATTTAACGAATACAATTTACGATTGGTTATTAACCAGCAATCATGTGATATACTTACTGGGAGTCCTCCTGGAAATAGCAACAAGTGTTAGTACCCATTCGCAACAATTTTGTGAACGGCATGTTATTCACATGCCGGATGTTGATTGGGTTGAAGAAGTGTTTTTCTGCTTTGAATTCTTCATAAGATTCAACACTTTCTTGACTAGTAGCCGTTCGGACTTCCCGGTTTCTAACCGACGCTTTTTTGATTTTTTCCCTTTTGCTAAGGTTGACCAAGTCTTCCGGATCTTCTTCCGGATACACCTCATCTGGTTCAGCGAGACATGCCAAGGCCGTATCTTGTAGGTTGGTAATACAAGCCACCTCCGCAAATATCTCCGAGTCTTTTGGACGGATGATATTGTCCATGAAGTCTCTGAATATGTAATTTATTAGATTTTCTTGGGTAAAAAATCCATCAAAAAACAAGAAAATATTTGGTAAAACTAAGATATTTGGTAAAACCAAGAGTTTCTTTTATCTAATTACCTTTCTTCTTGAAGGCAATTTGCATCATAACAAGCGTGTGGCACTGCCACGAATTGATGAAGGAATAATCTCAGATTTCCTCCCATTTCTTTATCGTCAACCGTTTTCAGCCAATCTTGAATTTCTTCCGGTCGATTCAAGGTTTGAATATTTGGGCGTGACCCGTCGTGGATTATTTTGTAAAGAGCTGGGCTCCATTTACAGATTTTCGCCAACCTTTTTGATACCGACCCCAATTCTCCCAGGATTGGATAAAAATTGAGTGATATCATTGGTGTGTTCACAATGGAGTAAATGAAGCCAGCTAAAAGCCGATACATAAATCCTTTGACTTCCGGATCGTCTTTGACCACGACCAGGAAATTGTACAAGGTCAAAAGTGATTTTGCATGAAAATCCGCCTAAATAGGACCATTAATTTCTGGAATTTGTTTCCAGTATTTCCGATTTATACATTAAATGAACTGCTTTCTAAGCAACTTACTCTTTTGACATCGTTCCAATGAGTCGAAAGATGGAGAACCTCCAGTTCCATTTCTTCTAGCCTAGGTATCTTCCAATGGTTTTTCGTTGGAGAGGGTAATTGTTTTTCAACAATCTCCTTGACTAGCTGATCCAGCTGATGATCTGTTTTGGCCGCCGCCAATTTATTCGAAAAGGTTTTCGAAATCATTGACTCTTCCGTCGAAAGCAGTTTGTAGACGACCATGTATGTCAGATTATGATATACCATAGACATGGTCGCTGCTTGTTTCGCCGCCTTCGTGCTTTCTTTAACATTGATGACCGTGAATGTCGACGCCATTCTCCAGAAGGCCAGTGAGAATGCTATTTGGATGTATTCATCAAAAACATTCTTGCACAGCAAGGTATTGAAAAGGTGGGTCCATTGCGCTGATACAGGTCGTATTTCCGTTCTGGAACTCACATTTTGTAGTATTTCCTAAAAAATACCAATCAGTTTACCATGATACGTAGGATATTATCCTGATTACCTTATTGCCCAGGAGCTCGAACAGGTAAGCATTAGCTTTCTGTGACTGGTCCGCACTTTGCCATTCAATCTCCCACTTGACTCGTATGATTTGTTCGTTTCTGATCGTATGTTCCAAACGGTATTTGAAATTTTCAATCAGTTGGAGCGATGCTCCGAAACGATACTCCGCTGAAATGTTTAATTTCGACAGGATAGGCGCCTCGAACGTAACCCATTGGTTATTTTTGTTACTGGCGGGGATCCGAAATTGTTGTTTCAGTTTTCTAAATCAAGATTTTAGGGCTTATTTCTTATGAGACTATTTTCTTATGAGACTATTTTTACCAAGTAAATTTTAAAACTTACGTTAACGAATCTGGTAACAGAATCAATTTCAATTTAATTGGCGCATTCCAGTTGACTATAACGTCATCTTCAGTTGAGGATTCCTCAGAGGCGCTTTGGTTGATGAAGGACATCATCGTGTGGTATGGTTTTGGGAAACGATTGCGATTAACCGCTTCGTAGCTTTCCATACCGGCCAGACTAACTACGTGTTGCAGTTTCTGCAGTTTGATGTTGCGAATTGCTGCCAACCGGTCGCGTTCATTTAGCTGGGTAACAAAACGATCTTTTTGTTGAAAAGCTTTCAGTCCCAAATCAGCAATTTCACCCACCGTGGAGTGATCCTGATAGGCAAAAACCCTGCCTTTAGATAAACGTGGGGCACTTAAAATAGTTTGAGTTTCTTATTTTAGGTGTAGGGATGGTCATTTATAATTTAGATTTACCTGTCCGTGCCTGCTGATCGATTATCCGAGATAGCTAGTGCGAACGAGTTGAACTGGTCTGAAATTTGCTTATTTTGCATACTTTTCAGTGCTGCTGCCAATTGGTAGACCACTCTATCAACCGGTGCGTCTGGTTTAACCAGGATGTTCCATTGCATCTGCTCTACTGAGTCGCCCCCTTGTGTTTGTAGGTAATCTACCTGTACTACTGTTTGGATCCAGTTGGTCGCTTGATATTGAAAGTCAAACGGTTGTGACCAATCTAAATCACGGAGTTATACTTCACTAAGTGCCCTCTAAGGCTAAAAACGCTTACCGTTCTGATCTTCCGGTATCAAGAGGTTACCGAAATTCGGTGACTTGTACTCCGGTCGATGGGAAACGATCAGAATGACCGAATTTTTGGCTGGGTCTTCACCTCCAGTTTCTCTCGGTGGCGTGGGGGTGAAATTCAGTTCATAATGTTCACCCAGTTTCTGAGGGTTTTTCTCATATCTGGTTGCAATAACTTGCGCTAGGTGATGTTTTTTCAAATCTTCTACGAATTTTCCACGGTTTTCCGCTTTCTCGAGGGGATCTCGGGTCGTCATCTTAACCGTGTGTTATTACAGTCTTGCCCAGTTGAGAATATCTCAGATTTTGAAAAAATTAAAAATTTATTTTGATTTTTTATTTTGATTTTCTAACCTTTTTTCCAAAATGGAAGTGATTTCCGTTTTGATTTTTGTCGACTGAATAAAATCACTTTTGATTTTTTCCGATTTCGATCGACGTTCTAGAAAGTTTTTTGATCAATTTTTATGTCACGAAAAATATTCATGATAATTTTTGATAATTTTCATAATTATGCTTCTAGAACAATAAGACTCTAAGTCTAGGCCGGGCCAGGATTTCAACGTTGGCTATTAGCCAGAGTTTTACGAGAAAAAGGCTCCAATACGGAATAATATTCCACTCATGGTGCTTTTGGGATAGGGTGACAACACTTTTTCCTCATACTAATAGTATAGGTGTAAGTGGGTCATGACTTGAAACTCTGTGGCGCTCATAATATGAGTCCGCATGATCGAGTTTCCACGGCTGTAAATCAACGTAATACGCCATTTACGCCGTGTTTACGTAGCAATGCTACTCGTTCATTTGTGATGGTACACACAATTAGAACATGGAATCGGAAAATTTCCGGCAAATACGAATTTTCCAATTAAGACTTGAGAATAATGATGGACTTTATGTTCGGCCATGTGATCATAGTTAATCCAAATAAAACCACTAGTACCGTAATTACGATGTAATTACTATAATTTGTATAATAATATTATCCAAATTATTACAGAATATAAAATAAAATATTTTCGTGCGTGGGCGTTTTATTTCTCAAGAATGAGTCACTAGCAGAAAATATTTTATATTAGTAAACCTGATCTAGAGCGTCATTGTGTGTTGGATATTTTTGAGTTCTCATCAAAAATGACAATTTTGGCTTAAAATGAAAGTTTTGAAATTTCTCGGAATTCACCCTAGCTTAATTATAAAATCTTATTCCGTACCCCCTATAAACTCAACTTACACATGCCACTGGCCCAAATATCTTTCAATTTGGAAATTTTCTTGGTTTGGAAGCTCTGGACAAAGCCCAGGAAGATTTTCACTCTGGCCAAGCCTAAAATTTTGTCCAAAACCACTTGATAAAATACCAAAAAGTAATTGCATTTTAATTTAAAAAAATTTTTTTTTAGTTTTTTATCTTAATTTGAAATAAAATATATTTTATGTTA
>SCLD01134281.1:0-24158 GCA_004367895.1 Oikopleura longicauda
AGTGCATCATTAGATACGGTGTTCCACGCCACAAGGATGTTTGACTTTGCAATTGATCGTTTGACTGGGATCAACAGCACGCCATCAGACTGTTTCGCATAGATCTCTGTCTCGGCAACCTCGACGACAACAGGTGCTAAAAAGAAACGAATTAAAACTAGTTAATCATTATTATGGTGCTCACAAATGTCATTGTTGACTTTTACGAAACACTTGTGCGCGCCGAGATCCGGCATAATGAGTGACGATTGTGGGTTTTCTAACGTGATCTCAACTACTTCTAGTGGTGATTGTTGTGGTTCTTGATCATATACAATGGTGATTTTGGCTTGGTCTTCATATTCAGGAATTTCAACACGTCCAGATTCACCGCGGCTACTGGTCCAGTCACATGCGACCATGCACGACTTGTACCCAAGACGAACAATCGGAATGTTCAATTCTTTTTGTGACTGGACAAAGTCGATCTGTGACAAAGGAAACTCAATCTTGGGCTTTGCAATGTCGTTGAAGATTTTGATAACAGACACGGAATTCGCGCTCACGACTGGTTTGCACTCAATTGAAGCGGCGCCTGGTTCACACAACTCGATTTTCATTACTGTAATTGGCTCTTCTTGCGGCTTTTGTGACAAATTAATCATGATAACTGACTCGGACTGGTTCGGCTGGAATGTTGCCATGCCACTCATTTCAGTGGCGCCTTCGACTTTCCACTTGCACCAAGACACTGTTTCAACGGTTCCAGTGCGTTGTATATTGACAGCAAGCACTTCTTCGGACTGTTTGGCTTCAATACAGCTTTCGCGGAAGCCAACTTGATTACTGATCAGGTCATTTTTAATTGATACATTGATTTCAGTTGGCCCGGTGACGACAATCTCTTCATTTGAGATTGGATTCATCACAACTAAAGTGAAATCATCCTCATCATCGCTCGTTTCATTGTCATTTAGCGGAATTTCAATGGACTTGCAGACAACGCCTGGTTCAAATTCAACCAAGCCGGACAACTTGGAATACTTTGATGCTTTTTGGCTTACTGTTTTCCAGGGAACTGACACTAAACCAGTCGCCATCGATCGATTCAGTTGAATAAGAGCGCTGCCTTCACTTTGCTTGAATGCGAACTGACGAGCCGAAGCATAGACAGAGTTGATTGACTTGTCCATTTCTACGCACAAATTAGTCTTCGACTTCACAATGGCACACGTTTGACGCGAATCATTTGTATGCATATCCGCTTTCACCAGTTCAAATTCAATATTGAGCGATTGGTCTACTGTTGGCTTCTCGGGCAGTGGAAACTCGATCATCTTTTTTCCTGGTTCGTAAAGTTCAGCAACACCTGTTTGCACGGGATACGCTGGTGTGTCGGGCTTAGCAATCCAACTGACGGCAATAGCAGTGGGTATGGGTGACTCAGATCGATTGATCATGATTCGGGCGTAGTTGTCGCTTTGACGTGCATTGATGATCGCTTCGGAGAGGGAAATATTGACCGGAGCAAATGGGCGGTCATAAGTAACAGCAAGTTGGTGGAGGCAAGCGGCACCAACCAGTGCGGAGCTGGCAATATCGCCATCAATGGAATTGAATAGCTCAATCTCCACATCCTCTTCGCGGAGTAAATTGGGCAGCTGTGGCAATTTAATTTCGATAGGTTGTTCTAACTGACCATCAGCAAAAGTCAGTTTTCCAGATGTATTTAAAAGTTTTGACTCAGTTGGGGCTGAGGAGACTCTCCAATTGATAAGTGCGTGGCTCCGGGCACCAGCGGTGCGAATGACAGGAATTTCAATTTTTTCCAACGATTGCACGATTTTTGATGCATCAGCTTTGAATTCAAAAACGGGCAGCGGGACATCATTGTTGACTGTTATTTCCAGAGTTTTTACTTTACCCAGCTCAACTGGAGCATCGTCCGCCTTGATACTGACCAATTGCATTTTTATCACGGTAGTGGCGTCTTTCATTGGAACTTGTTCGATTGGCACGTCAATGGTTCCTTCGGATTGTCCTTCGGCGATGAATAAATTAAACTGGTCATCACCCATTTGATAGACCAGCGTGACATCGCCCTTCGTGCTGTTTGTTCGCGTCACAACAACACTAATTGTATCTGATTCGCGTCTTTGAACAGTCAGTGCTTGCTGCTTGAATGCAACAACACCAGGCCTTACATCGTAATGGACAATGCATGTACATGTGAGTGCTTGTTGCACGTCAGTAATAAGCCCCCGATTTTGTTCCAAATCAATCTTCACTTTGAATTCCTCGACTGTAATTGGCATTACCCGTGTTGGCATGGGAATACGAATTGAACAGTTCCTATCTGGTTCGATCAATGTCTCACCTGACAATTGAAAAGGTGACTTGGGAAGGACTGTCTCCGTTCTCCACGCAATGGATCTACCACTGGCGCAAATTTGGGAGCTAAGGGGGACTTGGATGTCGCCAACGCTTTGTTTAACCTCGATTCTTGGTTGTTGAAATCCGTAAGTCGGACAGTCATCAACCACTTTGACTTTGCACTTCGGTTGAGTAATAGAGACGTATTGTGCTCCTTTGACTTCTTGAATGTAAACTTCGAATTCAGTAGCCTTGATGCGTTCCAAATTGACGACAATGGTTGCATCACCTTGTTCTCCTTTGAAATAAACCTGACCCTTTTGCTCCTTTCGTAACCCATCTGAATGCCATGATACCGTTATGCTCGACTTGGATGTCCGCGATTTCGCCACACAGACAACAGGCAACTCAACACGCCCAACACTCTTCGATGCAACGATAATCGGCTCCGAAAAATCGATTTTGGTTGGTTCCACATCATACGCAACGTTCAATACGCATTGTTGATTAGCACCCAGCCGCTGTTTCGCCGTCTGGTCGACTTTCAGTGAGAGTAGAATGCGTTCTTTGTCAACTGACATTGGCGTCGGGTCAAACTCCATTTCAACTTTGGCAAGTTCTTGATTTTGTGTAAACGTGACAAAGTCCGTGACATCCTTCCACTCGGAAATAACAAGTGGCGAGGATGTGTGATACTCCAAATCCACTTTCTTCCGTAAATTGTTCAGTCGTCGAATGGGAACACATGCTAGACCATTTGACTGTGCAAAGTCAATTTCGGTTTGCTCGAACTCGAAGAAGACCAAGTCTGCGTGTACTACAAGTGAGGCTTGATTGTTAATGCCAAGTGTCGCTCGGTCGCCCTTCGCTTCGAAAAGCTCAATATCGGCAGTGCACGTTTCATTGACCATTAAGTCTTGGCGAATTGGTAGTTTGAGCTCAATTTTGTTTTGATTCTCGTCAAACGAAACGCGCCCCTCATTTTGGGTAAATGGTGATTCGGCGGTGGTAACCTGCCAACGCACTGAAGCCAGATTTTGAAGGTTTGTTGATCGTCGAACTGTGACCAGTCCATACGACTCGGACTGATAAAGCACAAACTCGGCTTGAGCAAAATCAAGAACAGTAGGCTTGAGATCATTGACCACTTTGATGTTACAAATCATTGGAATAACAACTTCTTCGTCGTTGATTGCCTCTAACAACAGTTCAACATCATCCTCGTCAATTTGTGATGGATTGGCATCAAGTTCAACTTCAATTTTCTTTTCTGATTCGCCGTCAAAGAATAGCACTGCATATGGTTTGTCGTAAAACGGGTTTGACGCACATCGCTGTTGCAACTTCAACGAAGCCGAACCAGATGTGTTACCCGTTCGTTTGATGACAACGTCACACTTCTTATCCTTTTGGCGCAACGACACTTGTGTTAACTCGAACGAGAATTTGGCGTCCTTGATATCATAGTCAATTGAAACAAGGCATGAGCTTTTGCCCAATTTCCAGAAGGATTCACCCTCACTGGCGGTTTCCATTATTGAAATTTTGATTTTCTCAGCGCTTATTGCCGACACCCGCTGTGGAATTTGGATGATCATGTTCGACAGTTCTTCTCCGTCGTTGATGATAAGTGGCTCTACAGCAATAGATCCAAGTAAACTTGACGGTTCGGTAGATTCAACTTTAAATTTCAGTGTCAATTGCCCAATACTGTTATAGAGTCGGCAAATCGGAATTGTCAGCTGCTTGTCAGATTGTTTTAACGCCAATGTTTCGGTGGTAAATGATACGATTGCCGCCTTAATGTCATTGATGACCGTGACCTCGGCCGCGTGAATGGCGCCTAGCATTGGGTTGTTTTGTCCCTTAAAAGACGTGGTTTAAAAAGGAAACCACTTGATAAGCTAACTCACCTTTGGATCCAACAATTGAATCATAAACTTGTCTTCAGGTATGTCTTGTGGCGTTTGAGGCAAGTCAAACTGGACAGTAAACAGCTGATCCTCCCCGGTGAACTTAGCACTGCCGGACAGATTTTGGTATGGCGAATTAAGACGTGCATCAACAATGCGCCAAGCCACAATGCACTCTCCTAGGCCACCGCGGACGACGCCAATCGAAAAGACACGTTCAGATTGACGGATTGTGATTTTCTCCACTGGCAGCGATGCAGTAGGTCGCTCAACATCGTTGACAACAGTGACAGCGCAGACAGGAAACTTGCCAAGCTTGGGCTTCCGCCTGACCGGCGAGTCTTGCTCTTTCACGTTTATCAATGTCGGAATAGAGAGTGCTACGGTAAACACCGAGGTCTCCAACTCTGACGGGTCTTGACTGATTACGATTTCAATTGTTTTGTCAACATCACCCTTGCCGAAGTTTATCTCTCCTTTGAAGGCAGAATATATCGGATCAATTGACTTGATAAACCACTTTGACAACAGCTCAGTGTTCAAAAATCCAGATCGATTCACATGTAGCAAAAGTTTCTCGCAATCCGTCTGCTTGATGACTTTTTCACTGCCCAAGAACGATACCGTCTCCGACTGAATATCGTTGTCAACGTAGACCTTCGTTGTTCCTTTATCCGGTGCTTGTTCCGGGAAGTGATCACCTCCTAAGCCACCCAACCGCAAAATCAATTTGTTGGATTCGGCCCACAGTGGGAAGTTAGGCAACTTAAACTTGATCTCGGTACTCTCCTCGCCATCATCAATCATTTCGCGACCTCCAACTCCGTAATATGGGGAGTTTTCATTGGAAACATCCAAGTACCACGGCACAAGAATTTTTCCACCAAGGAAACGGGAACGCGAAACGGGCAGTGAGACGCCGCCTGCAGTTTGTTTTATTTTGTCTTCCTGGATGTCAAGTTGAATCAAGGGACGCGGGATGTTGTTTTCGATGTTGATTTGAGCTGTACCGTTCAGTATTTCCGGCTTTAGTCCACCGCATGGCTGTTCCAACACGATTTTCAACTGACACGTAGCTTGCTTTTGTGGGACTTGAATCAAACTGAATTTTATGCGGGATTCTTGCGATCCATCTGCCAATCTGACTGTTCCACGTTGACGCTCATAGAAATAGTCAATTGGTTCGTAATAATCGACTGGTTCTACATGCCAGCCAATTTCAACCAGGTCATCTAAGTTAGGTTCAAGACGAACAACTGGTATTTCAGTGCATAAATCAGTCTGCTTCACTTGATAAGACGTCATTGGCATCGTAATTTTGGTTGGTTTGATGTCATTCAGTACAAGAATTGTGCACGAATCGCATTCACCAATCTGAGGCATTGTTTCGCCTTCGGCCTCCAAGAGTTCAATCGTATACTCTTCTTCTTCTTGGTCAGCTGGGTCGGGATACAACGGTATGTCAACCGAATGCTCGGTAACTCCGGGCTCGATTTTCTCCCATTTTTCAACGCGCCCCAGGGAGCTTGATGTAACAGCATACTTGATCATGATAGATCCGTGTGCATTATCGCGCCGAGTGACGGTAAGCGGGATCGAACCAGCTGATTGATCAACGGAGGCGCTGTCAATACTGAAGTCGACTGTAGGAACGTGTAGATCCTGTTTGACGTCAACTGCAAACACTTTTTGCTCTATAACAGCATCTTTGACGCCACGTGCATCTCCCAATACTAATCGATATTGCACATCCGGGTAGTTGTTAGGTGCCATGTCGATTTTGACTTGGATATCAGTTTCCGTCTCACCCTCATCAAGTAAAACAACGCCTTTGACGACCTCGAAGTCAGGTAAATCAGACTCAATGTGATATGGAACAGTGACCGATCCCTCCAAGTTGAGCGACCTGGTCATTTTCATTGTAAAAACACCTTGTGATTGAGCAATTTCAATATCTGGCTGAACAATGCCAATCATAACCGGTTTAACGTCGTGCACCATTGAAAACTCAAAATCCGCACTGTCAATCTTAGGACAACTGACGCCATCGGCATTGGTGATCTTCACCTTCATTTTTGAGGAGTCACCATCGAGTGGATCGCCGGCCAAATTAACGGTGAAGAGTTTCTCACGCTCTCCATCTCCAAGGCTGACGGTGCCCTTGAAGCCGTCTAGTTTTCCTCCAGTCAGCTCATAGTCGGCCATGATTGATCCCTTCAGATTTCCAGTTCTCTCTACTTTGAGCTCAACTTGGCCTGTGCTTTGAGCAACTTCGTCATTCAGTGCTGTTACGCGGATCTCACTTCTTTCAACATCGTTTTGAACTGGGACCACAAATTCTTTTGGAGTTTCGTTCTTGGGCGTAAAAGCAGATTCTGTCTTAGTGATTTTTATGACGTAGTCGTCAATGTCGGTGTATCGTGGCATCTGATCAAGGAGCAAGTCGAAAGATGCTTCAGTTTGGCCCTCGCTGAAAGTCACTTGGGCCAGCTGAATAACCTGACCCTCGATGCTCACCTCACACGAACATGTGACAGCACAATCAGCAGTACCCTTTCGATTGAGACGAATCGGAATACTGCCCGCCGTGCGCTCAACGGGGCACTCGAATAGAGCCATTTCAATTGACACCGGCTCTAAGTCGTTCTTGATGGTGACAGCACATTCGCCAATTTCACCAACAGTCGCGACTTCCATATCTGGTACCAGCATCATCGTAAGTTGAGACTCGGGTAATTCAGCCAATTTCGGGCAAAGGTTCAACTTGACAATTTGTTCATGTTCGCCCTCACCCCATATGACCAGTCCACCACCATGTTCAGTGTAGTAGCCGTCATTTGATTTGATTGACCATTCAACCTTTGTTTCACTTTCCATGTTCAACTCACGTTTCACGGGCAGTTCAACTTCCCGTTGGGATTGATTCACCTTCACATTGTCAAGTCCAAAAGAAACAGCAGGAAAGGGCACATCTTGTATCAAGGTAATCAAGCACTTTCGATTAATTCCAAGCAAGAAGTCCTGATCTTCTGCAGCTCCCGCCAGTTCTAGTTCAATTTCGGCGGTCTTTGCCATCGTTGGCTTCGGACAGCAAGCAAGTGAAATGTGCATGATGCCGCATAAAGGTTGGAACTCCAACACACCTGCATCTTTGCGCCAGTCAGTTCCGAATTCTCGCTCTCCGACCTCACGCCAATTGACTCGAATGAAGTTTGCGGTTAGATTGCGAACGACAGGAATGCTGAGTGTTCCTTCTGATTGTTTCATCGACATGGTGGCTTCGGCAAATTCAACTAAAGGCCACTCGATGTCATTATTGACAGCAATGTCTAACTTGAATGCATCCATATCCAAAATAGCATCGCCCGACACGATTCCTGCCGTCAAGCCATACTTTCCGTTTTTGTCTTTCATTGGTTTGTCACTCAGCGCGAATGAGATCTCCTTTTCCAACTCGCCTGGTCCGAAATGGGCGTGTTGCTTTTCGATGAAATCCTTGTCGTTTAGACGTGTATTGATTGCCCATGTCACATCAACTTCACCGAAAGCAAATCCGGTTCGTGTCAGCAGAAGACTGATTTCTTTGTCTGATTGCTTGATTTCCGTTGCTGATTTCAACTTGAATCCAATTCTGCACGGTTCAATATCGTTGTTGATGGTGATTGGCGCTTCGACTACTCGCGTTATAATCGGTTCACTTTTCATCGTGAGCTTGAGATCCAGTTTAACGTTTCCTTCGGCTTTCGTCATCAATGGAGACGGGAACAAAATCGGCATCTCACATACGCCAGGTGCGAAAGACAGTGTGCCATTGAACTCAACATAGTCGACGCCATTTTCAACATCAACAAAATGCCAGTCGACTTTGACCTCCGAGTTTACATCGCCTGATCTTTCAACGTGAATTTCATGCGGAGATTTCGACTGATCAAACGTATACGACTCCTCGGCGAGGCCGATAATTGGCCATTCTAAATAGTTCGATTATAGCGTCTACTTGGCTGTTGCATCACATCACACTTTATCACACAAAAACAAGTCACAAAGTATCTGCTTGCATCTGCGACCTTCTAATGCATTTAATTAGTAGCAACGTCAACACTGATTATGCTCATAGTCATGCATCTTGATTCGTAGCGGTCCGTCGATCAGCTGTCTAACAGAAATTGATACAATTTCCCAACCGCTCGAGATCAATCCCGAGATTGTCATGTTACACAACAATTAACGTGATTGATTGTCAGTATGGTTAGTATGTAATAATTAGCTAGAGGCGCCTGCTTCTACTGCTCAAATGCTTCAGATTAAAAAAAACATGCTTTAGTTTAATAAGGGCACGTCATAAACGCGGGGATTAGTGAAAGACAGTAGCTGAAGCTATTCCTTACGCACATAGACTAACAACTTACATGATTCGATTGATGGATTGGTATTTCTGAGACGTCTTTACCATGGATAATCTATATTGAGACCATCTGAAGTGGATTAGTCCTGGTGCATTAAATAAAGTGCCCTGCTAATAGTGTTCTCCTGCCTATCTAGCTAATGATTAGTGTGTTAGTGATAGTAAGGTTGCAAACGAATGATAAGTTAGGTGATTTGACTGATTTGTCTGACAATGACTCACGTATATCGTTTTCAATGGTCAAATCCAGTTTCTGGTAGCCATCCTGAACACAAATTAGACAAGGCAACTTTAGTAATGCACTTACAGCCAACCGGGCACCACCCACGGGTCTATCCAGTACTATTTCGAGGTTTTCTTGTTCTTCTTCTTGGGGACAGACGGGGAATGTCAACTCAATAGTTTGTTCCATAATGCCAGTTGGGAATTCCAATTGACCGGATAGATCGTGATAATTTGATTCTAAAATAAACTAGTGAGAAGTTCTTTGGCCACCATTTGCACCTAAATTGTGGCTTTGAATGCGCCAAGGAACGATAATGTCGCCTTCAACAATATCAACACGACGGACTTTAATTGTAACGGACTCTTCACTCTGCAAGACACGACGTGACACTTTATCGGAAAATGAAATTTCACCGGCAGCTAGCAAAAGTGTTAATGAGTGGTGGAAAAGTGAAAATCGTACTCTTGTCGTTCAACATAGTCACGTTGCATTTGGTGCAATCGCCTAGTGTTGCATTGATAGGCTGATCCAACTCAACAACGAACTGGTCTTCGGCCTCGTCACATGGAAATTCGGGAACTGGGATGACAAGATCAATTGAATGGTCATTGCATTGGAATTGAACAGTCCCAACAAGACCCTTGAAATGTGATCCTTCGCGAGCGATGCAACGCCACTTAACAGTAGCTTCTTCCAAGTGTCGCTCGTGTCTAACCATGCGCAGCGCCAAGTTGCCCTTCGATTGGATTTGTTTGATTGATTTCGACTCAAACTCAACAATTCCTGGGCCAAGATCGTTAGCAACTGTCACAAAGCACTTGTTGATGTCAGTAAGATCGTACTCAGCGCCGGGATTGATTTCGACTTCAAATGACTCGCTGAGTGGTGCGCCCGACACGTAAACTTGTTTGAATGGTATTTTCACAATATCCGACGATTGTCCGTCATCAAACATGCACACGCCTTTGACTGGCTCGGGCGATGTGTATGCGATCCATGGCACAATGATGCGACCTTGAGTGGAAACAGTGCGTTCAACAGTCAAATTCAGATCTCGATTTGATTGTTTGGCATCAACCGCTTTTCGCGTGAAGCCAACCTTACGTTTGGCTGATACGATGCTGATTTTGTGATTGGATCGCGAGCCGATTCGAGCCCCGTGGTTAGCACTGAGAAGAGTACAAAAGAACTCCTGTGTCTCGCCACTGGGCAAATAGACTACTGGGATTTCGAGCAAAACGTCATACTCGCCAGCCTCAACCAATACTTTGTTGATTGGGGCATTGTCGTCTTCTTGTTCAAATGCGTTTGACTTCAACTGGTAGCACAGCTCGATTGGAACGCGATTGCGTCCATCACTGGCGACCGGAATGCAATGAGTTCTCATACCATCAATAGCCATTATCTCGCTCGAGTCCGCCTTAAATTGCATTGTTCCGCCAGGAATGTCATTTCGCACTCTAATAGTCATCACCGGCATTGCGCCAAGTTCAGCGTGTCCATTTGGTTTGCGGAGTTCAATTTGAAACTCGTGGAATGGATCATCAGTCGGTTGCGCCATCAATGGGAAGTCAATGAATGTTTCGTTCTGACCATCCTCAAACATAATCTGACCGGCTGCATCGTTGTACCAGTTGTCGCCGGTTGTGAACCATGGACACAAAAGAGCACCACGAGTTCCCTTGGCTCGGACCAGGGGCACGCGAATAATGCGTTCTGATTGGCTGACCTCCATTGAATCGCGAGTGAAACTGATTTGACCAGGATGTCCAGCTGGAGGAATGTTGACAAGACACTCGTTCTTTGTTCCGATTCGGCCAGGACCTTGTGCGACCAACAACGCCAAAGTCAATGTAACCGGCTCTTCGAGAGGCGCCTCCAAAAGCCCAATTTGAACTTGTTTGCATGTGTCACCAGGCTTGAACAGGACCTGTTCCGACTTGGTCAGGTAATGTTGACCAGGAATTGCCGTTTCGGGTTGTGTGGTAAATCGGAGTGACACAGAATCTTCCAGTGGCCCCTCGCCCTTTACAATGATGTCCACATCGGCGGTGATATCACCGACCCGTGTTGACAAGTAATCAGTTTCAAATTCGAATTCAAGTTCCTTTGTCTCCCTTACAACTGAAATGTTTGCTTCGCGACGTGTGCCAACAGATCCCAACGTCACGCCAGTCAGCGTGACAGTAAACGCATCCATGTCACTTTGCATGATATTGTTAATTTCGAGTGAGATATTCTGCTCGAAAATTCCTTCCTCAAACACCAAGTCGCCCGACAATCCGTTGTAGCAGTCAAGTTTACTCTTTGTTATCCAATTGACAGTTGAAATTCCATCGGATCCACCCTGACGAATAACTGGCAAGTCATAGGAGCGTTCGTTTTGTTTGCACACAACACGCGTCTTCAAAAACTCGAACTTGCCGTACTCGGCACCAGATATAACAGAAACAGTAGCCTGGGCAAATTCACCGAGACTGACGGCACTTTGTGGGTCGTCAGGCTCAATGATAATGTCAAATGAGTCATTGACAGCGGCGTCAATTAACTCGGAAGGCAACTTTAGCATGGACCTATTACTGCCGGGGGCAAACGAGACGATGCCACTCTGTTTTATGTCCATATCACCACATGCAGCTGGAAGAGATTCCATTCGCCATGCGATATGGGCGGCATTCTCATTGGCACCGGTGCGCAACAATGGCACGCCCTGATCGCCGGACGCTGCCAAAAATGAAAACTTGGCCTTGGCAAATGAAACGGCACACGGCGTCTGATCAGTCACCAACTGAATGGTGCACTTATCTTGGCCAATGCGCCCCAAGCCGGACACGGTATCGATTGCAAGGTCGAATTTGCGCGCGATCATTTTGCCATGGTTTCCGGGACAGAATGTGACGTCGAAGGTGGCCTCATGTTGTCCATCTTCGAACGTGACCTCAACGGGAGATTCTAGCTGGAAGTGAATGCCGTTCACCGCTGACTTGTCAACTGGAAGAACAACGACGTTTAGAGTGCCGTCGGTGCCACCAGCACGAAGCAGAGTGATTTGATGCATCATATCTGTGACGCGTTGTGTCATTTCAGGCACAGCAAAGCCAACGATGCCCGCGTGAATGTCATTAATCACAGTCACTTCTGTCGTAGTAATAGAGCCACCCTGTGCATGTGATGAAAAGTCAACCAAGTCAAATGCTGTCAACAACTGCTTCGATTCAACTTGAGGCAGTGTCCAGTTGTACGTGTATGATGCTGTATTTGCCGGAAAGGTCACTTTGTGTCGCTCTTCTGACCGTTCTTTGTCGACATATTCACCTTCAATCAGCCGAGATACAATAAAGCAGTCAACATCCTTGTTCTCCTTGCCCTGGCGTTTGATCTCAATTTGAACTTCGCGTTCAGACATGCGGGTCAAATATTTCTTGTGAGTGAAAGAGACCTTCGCACCGTAGCGCCCGCGCAAGTTCGACTGTTCATTGGCCATGATCGGACTGGTGATACCCATTTCTTCTTTCTGGTTAGCCAAAATGACGTGTTCGCTAATTGCAGTCATTTTCAGTGTGAAGTATAGAGGGTCGTTGTTATCTTCGTCATACTCGTCATTCACATGAATTTGAACCTGTTGCATAGTTTGATCAGGCTCAAAAACAATTGCCTTCTTTACACCATAATAGTCGTGTTTCTCTTCCTCAGCTGTTCCATCTTCAGTTTCGAACATGACAACCGTAGTTTGGCCCGGGCATCGAATAATACGCTGAAAGTTCACTGTAACAGGGCTCATGTTGGCTCCGCGAATGACATCTGGGAATGGCAACTCCATTTTGACTTCATCATATCGTCCTTTGCCAAGTATAGTCAGTGTTGCTTCTTTAATCGCTCCCAATCTAGCATTATTAGTTGGTTGCAACAATCGCAGCGTAACAGTCACATCTTCGGCCCAGTCGGCATCCATCGAAAGTTCGATCGTGCCATTGATGTCCATGTTGTCAAACGTAACCGAGCCGTCCATCTTTGCCTCTGGTGGGAATGGATGATCATCAGCGGCGACAATCTCCCAAGGTACTTCGACTCGACCATCAGCACCCATTGATCGGATAACGGGAATTTCAGTTAGAGTTGGCCCACCTTTGAACATGTAGCTGGATCGGATTAATTCAAAGCGACCGGGGTCATCGTCTTCAATGATTTTAATTGCACACGCGTTTCGACCGACTTTAGTGCCTTCCGACGGTTCGTACAGCTCAACATTGAATGTTCGTCCCTCCTCGAGAAGTTCCTGATTTTCAATGATTTGAATTTCGATGATTTTTTCCGTTTCTTCATTTCCAAATTTGATAACACCTTCTACATGAACATAGTCGATGCCGGCCTTTGCTGTGATATCCCGAGTTCGATAATGGACCATACTGACACCTTTGGTGCTGCGTGTGCGGACAACTGGAACCGCTGCATTAGTACAATTTTCGAGGAATGGATACGCCGGTCGCAAAAACTGAACGACGCTGGCCGTTTCATCTGAGAGAATGCGTACCAGGCACTTATCGTTGTCGAGTTGAGCCTTGGATGACACTTCGCTGAGCTCAAGATTGAAAGTTCTCTCGATACAATCGAAACTGGAGTCGTCTTGTATCAGTTCAATAGCAATGTCCTTTGACAATTCTCCATCTGCGAACGTCAACTCTCCCTGACATTGGCGATAATGTTGTCCCGACTTTGCCGTAACGTCACGTGCTGTATACTTTACAGTCACCTGTCCGTCGCTGCCATTGGTGCGATGGACTGGGACAACAGCAAACATGTCAGACTCCTTGAAAACGTAGGTAGGTTTCAAGAAGCCAATCGAGCCTGGATCATCATCGCGAATCAGCAGTACTTTGGTGCGTCGTCGACCATAATGGATGGCGCTCATTGTATCTTCATTCATCAGTTCGATCCAGAAGGCAGTTTCATTGCCCTCGAAATCTGTACTCTTTATATCAATGTAGATGTCGGCCATTTCTTTGCCGGGTTCCCACTCTACTTCGCCACTTCCCCAGTTGGGACCTTCTTGATTCATCTCCTCCATCTCCATTTCCCCCTCACGCATAATTTTGACAACATCATCAGACACGGAACCGGGGAACGTGCGCCACTTGCACTTGCATGCGTCGTCAAACACTGAGCGACGAACTGGAATAACAGCGACACCCTGTGAGCGACGGAAATGATACTTGGCCTTGATGAATTCAACCAAGTAGGCAACGGTGGCATAAGTACGCTCGCGATCGACGCAGAAGACACAAATGCGCCAACAGCACAAAAAGAGCAAACCAATCAATAATGCAATCAAAACAGCCCACAGAATAATGAGCAGACTGTACTCGAGTTGACAGTGTTCCCCTTTTTCGGCCCACACCTCGATAGAATCATCCATTTCACGATAAGCATAGTAAAATTTGCACCGCTTTCCATCAACATCGCGAAAACCAGCACATAATTGAATATCACGATCATGATCGCCGTCCGTCAAGGCACCAGTTTCAACCGCAGTGATTGATGATTTCTCAGGACACTCGCACTCTTCACCATTATCGGCGTGTACGCTGCACTCGACACACCCCTGGAAAGCAGGACAATCAACACACTTGTTGTCGGAACAATTCTTAATATTACAAAAGGCACCCGTCCACTCATCCGGGAAGTCGCAAACGCAGGCGCCACATTGACACGTTCCATGTCCAGAACATTCTTCATTGGAACCGGGCTCGATACACTCGTCGACACTAGTCGAGCAGTGACACTTGTCGCCCGTGTACCCCTCATCACATTCGCACGCCGATATGCCGTGACCATCATTACCATCGCACACGCACTTCCCATTGCCAGAACAAACACCACGATCACCGCCCAGTGAGCCATCATTGAAGCAATCTTGCGTGTTGCACTGACACCACTTGCCTGAAAAGACACCGCCCGGATTGTGGTTACAGTCGCACACGTCGACAGGACATTGGCCCTGGAGTGTGCAAATTTGACCGGTGACTGGATTGACACATTCTGTCATGCCGTCACACTGTTCTTGTCCCGGCGGGCACTCAGGCTTGTCGAATTGACACAAGTCGCCAAAATGAGCATCATCGCATTGACACACACCACATGCCAAATCGCCGTTGCCGTTGCACTTGGACGCATTACGCTCCACATTGCGCATGCAATCGAAATTGCACTTGACAGATGTTGTAATAGTCAGTGCATCCTCGTAGCGCTGGGTACGGACAGTGATTTTGCCATCGACAACAACTTGGTCGTCGCGCTCACAAATGGCATCAGTATGAACGGCTTCGCGCAGTGTATACTCTACAGTTGATTTTGAATTCAAATCCGTCACATCTTCGCCGTGTTGATAGACACTGACTAGTCCATCGCCATCAACGTATCGCGCTTCAGTGCCAAGACAGACAACACTGGAATCGATTTCTTCTGATTGTTTCAAGAGCAAATGTTGTTTTTGGGTGATGCGTTTATACGAGTCTTCGATGATGTCAAGTATGTTGGATGAGTTCGCCTCCAATGCTTGAGCTGTGCCGCCGCGAAACAACTGCTTTGTCGCCTCGTCATATCGCGCCAGTTGCTCTTTGCGAACTGCAAAAATGGGAATGACCGAGTTTTCATGGAGCTCCGTTACGATTTGTGCCACTGTTGGATAGTCATAGTGATCGCTGGCGGAAACCTCATTCTCCTGTAATTGACACTCGCCGTCCGCTGGTGCTGGCTCGAGTAGACCGGCAAGTTTTCCCATACCGTCACCGCCGAAATGGAACCAGGATTCAGTTGCAACAACGAGCAGCTTGAGGGTGTTCTCTTGCCAGCCAATTTGCTCTCGACAATTCAACGCGTGGTGAATTGCCTCAAGTGCGCCTTCTGGCCCATCCAAATTACCCGATACATGCTCGTCGCGAATGTTTTCGTTGTATTGCTGAATGTTCTCGGTCAACGGATTTACATTGCGATAGACGAAGGGCTGACGAATGCCGTCAGCGTCGTCATATGGTATTTGAAGGCGATAAGGCAGCATCTCAGTTTGAGGCGATGTCACTTTATCAACAAATGTGCCGAAACCAATGCGCACCAATGAGTCGGCGTCAGCGCCCGTCAAACTCTTCAGCTTGTCGGCCATCATTTCGCCAATGCTTTTCATTGTCTTCATATCTTCGCGCATTGAATACGATACATCCATCAAATAGTACAACTCGATGGGGTACTTTTCAGGCTCACTTATGTTGAATGGAATATCGACATAGTCGCCAACACGAATATTAGCTTGAACATGTTGCGGTGTGATGCGGCTTCCTTCGTCCTTCATAAATACACATTAATAAAATGGTCAACTAGTTTGACACTACCTCAGAGGCCGAAACAATATCAAAGCTGGATTTAGTCGTCTGAATATCCATGCAGGAGCCGAGTTTGAGCTCGTGCTCCGTGTTACAACGATTCGCTTGGAAAGTGGCATCG
Source organism: Oikopleura longicauda (assembly GCA_004367895.1). Lineage (NCBI taxonomy): Eukaryota > Metazoa > Chordata > Appendicularia > Copelata > Oikopleuridae > Oikopleura > Oikopleura longicauda. The sequence goes on from SCLD01134281.1 coordinate 16,391, forward strand.
GCACACCAAGCGCAAAGTTCGTTCGCGCGTATACACTATTTTTAGTCTCAATATCATAATTTGCAAAAGTTTTTTATTGACGTCAGTCAACAGTAGACCACACGCATGTGACATGTCAGTCTTCTTTTACTAACAAAAAATAAGAGACTTTCCTTGCTCGGGGATTTTGCGCTCAAGCAGGCTTGCTTCGGCTTACCCACCCAGCCTTTAAACTTTTGACATTGGACATCTTCTATATATGATGAAATCAAAGTATCTAATGCTATCGTCAAATTTATGAGCTATTTTCAACTTTGACTGCACCATGTTCCTTGAGTGGATTGTTGACTGTCAAGAATGAGTCGATTCTCCTGTGCCGTTTGCGCGGGTTCCTGGGGACGTGGACCCCGCTCCTGCGCCACTGCTGACTGTAGTAGAAGATGGAGCAGTGGCAACATTCTATAAGGGGCTAATTACACCGCCGTTCAATTAAAGTCAATTTTGTTCTCTAAGTAGTGTTGGCGCGGAACGCGTGGCGGCTTATTTAAAATGAGAAATTTGTGTTTTATACCTGAGGTGATCTTCGTACCTTCGTTGATCAAGTGAATGTTCTCTGAGTTAGCCTTGATTCATTCGGCGAATACTTGACTCTTGACTCGGGGTTGATGTGTGTGTGTGTGATGGGTGAGTACACAATTGCGTTTTTTCGAATCACAACGCACAATCACTTTTGGCTACGGGTGGGGATGACTAGAGCGGCATAAAAGCCTTAGGCCAGTTGTCTCGTGTCCAGAGCCAGATAGGTACGGCCCCCGGGGGGAGGAAGTGTGTGTGTATATGCATTTGATGGGTCTAGCTACTGCACACAAGATCACAAAACGTACCAAACTGTTCAAAGGTAAGTACACACTAGACACAAAGAGCATGGCATTTATGACTCGGGGTTTCGGCTTAGCACTTATTAGACAAATTATAATACGGCAAGAATGCACACGCCACGCAACCGATTCGAACATAATCAAATTAAAAGGCAATAATGTAATTTTAAACGATAATAAAGTCGAGCCGTTTCGCCCGGGGATAAAGTCATAAACCATTGTATTGAAACAAAAACAGAAAAGAACTTCGGGGGCTTAGATACAGTCGAGCGTGGGGTCTCACAAAGTCAAACCAGTCTTGAAAACGATGACTTTTCGCGCTCGTTCAGTCATCGTGAAAGTAGTAGTTAACGACAATTTTATGACTGAAGTAGCCAATTCAAAGTGCACTCAACTCGTATTTCAAACAAAACTTAGTAAAAAGCACAGTCGTTTTCTTGATGCTGCTGATAGAAACTTGAACGAGAAAAGGTTTTATGCCTGGTTTACAATGGAGACAGAGAAAAGTGCAATTATGTAGAAAGGGCAATTGTTCCGGCAAGGTTCACAGTGTGTGTGTGTAGAGAGAGAGGTCTCCCGATAAATTATTCTTTTGAGGTGTAATAATGAATGAAAACAATCAACTATGCAGAGACGAGCATAAAACCGAGATCGTGGCAACGATAGAGGCCATAATAAGTTGAAACACACACAGAGAAACAAGAGCGAAACAAAACGATAATGTTGGATAGTTATTTTATGGCACTAGTTAATTTTCTTGCGCTTTGAGTGAAACGATAAGAAGATTTGCATGAGCCATAACTTACGTCTGATACACACTCGACAACACAAAACAGCTTCATTTGATCACATTCATAATCTTCCGGCCTAGTTTATATTACACATTGAGCCGAGGGTGTTTCGAATGTCAGGCACTTCTAATGAAAAATGGTGTTAAAATATGGACTTGTCAATGTAAAATGAGATTATCAGTGCCATTGGGCTAAACCTTTTTCCCGTTTCATAATCTGGCGTAAATCTGGCTCAATTGGCTCTGTTTCCTTTCCCGTTACATTTTCATTTTGCTGTTTTGCCACGACGATTTGCCAGGTTGACAAACTTTTGAAGTAAGAAAGTTGAAATCATAGAACTTTTCTCGATCCCCTAGCTCCTCCTCCACCGTCCCGGTGGCGCATAAAACCCGGCGTTTAGTGTAGGGGTGTCCATTTCATCACCGAGAAAACTAAATTAGAGATAGAGACTACAAATTTAACCAAAAAAGAGTACAACAAATCAAACATAATTGTAATTTTCCGTGTATTGGCAAAGTGTAGAACTCACGCTGTTCCTCCACCTAAGAGAGCGTGGCCTGTACTGGCCAAAGACATATAGATTACGAAATCCACTTAGTGTATGCGTGTGTCACGCCAGGCTCACAATTGTACAGTGTGTTTTAATGTCCAGCTGGGGAAAGGGTTCATCACTTCCCTCGGCATCTTGACACTGACGCCACTTCAACTGAAGCGTCGGTAAGCTGAACCCATAATTGACAAAGTGGGCCAATGAAGTGATGAAATTGTCGTACTCCCGCAGAAGACGATAACCGCCCTGTTTCAGTTTATTGCCACCATCTTCCGTTGGCTCAACTTTGATGTTTAGTCGAAGGTCAAACACGGCACGCACCATAAAGACTAAATAGATAGTTGAAATGGATGATAGGGGTGGATTAGGTAGAACCCGATACATATTCGGCAGAGAGCATTTTAATCCACGGGTCCAGGCCATGTTGAAACATACACTCTAGCATACGAGGTTCGTACTGGGCGGCGAACAGGGCCACTTCACACTCGCCAGGGCGATTACGAATGGCGCCACGGTAAAGAAGCCGGGAGTGAGGACGCTTACAAAGCAACTTAACACCAGGGATTACTATTTGAACACTGTTTACTACGTGACGCTACTAATTAGATCATCCCCATAACATGTTCATGTGATTGTAATTCACATCGAACAAGTGGAGACCGGTCTCATCGCGAAATAAATCATCGCAAAACTTGACGAAGACGACCTTAGCGGCGTCGACTTCCTCGTCATTGGGGTACTCATCGCGAACAAAGGCCGGGAAGGATTTAACTAGTACCATTGCGCGGCTCTTATCAAGCCGGCCATTTCTAAAAGGATGCTGTAATCCGTCTATTTAGCATCCATTCTCAACTTACACAGTAACAATAAACTCGTAAAACTCGTCCTTGACTTCGGGAAATGGATCTGACATAGCAATTGAAACCAGTGTGCGTTGAAGGTTTCGCCTGCTAACGGCCGATGTTTTAATGCCATCCAATACCATCATCCAAAACCTAGCCGCCCTAAACTCGATCTCATTTTCGTATTGCTTTCTTATTTCAACTGGCGCATCGGCCGAGTATTCTGTCTCGAGAAACCAAAACAGCTGCGCCGGCCGCGCCAACTCAACAAAGTGACTGCTGTTGAGATAGTCGTCAAGCCCAAGCACAGTGGCGATGATGAACTTTTCTCTAAAGTCCGCATAGTGAATAATGCGATCAATCACGACAACGGGCAGCATAATGGTCGAGTTTAGGTAGTGGCTATTTGGACATACTTCAAATACACAATGGATTACAAGGGTAAAAGATCAAATCACTTACGTCATGGTTGGAAAGGGATACCATTCTTTATTTACAGTGGGTTCTGGGCAGTACAACATAAATACTTTATGAGCTTGGCAAACGAATCGAGCTGCGACGCTTTAACGGTTTCGTCAAGTCTTTGAAGCCATTCTTCACCGACTTGAAGAGTTCCATCGCTGCTGATCGGCGTCGCGGTTTGCCCGGAGTCGACATAGTAGTGGAGCGGATCGGGGTGAATGAATTGTTCAGATTTACAGTAGAGCCAACAATTGGAAATGTGTTTTCCGGAATCATTTGACGCTTCGCAGGTGGCAACTCCACCGATTCGAGTGATGGAAATGTTGAGCGTGGGGGTAGCTTGTTGACTGGCATTGATTGCGATTGGAGAATTGCGTACCATTGGCGACGTTCACTACGGTCGCGAAATCTACAAGCCACAGTTAAGATCCGGTCGTGAAATAGGTTAAATTACCTCAAGAGGAAGCCCGATGGTTCACCGTGCAGCTTAACGAACAACACACCGCGACCACGAAGGCGCACCTCGCGAATGCGGGAGTTGGCAAGTTTCATACGTTGATCAAGCAAAAATGTGGACGGGTTCGAAAAGACCAGGATTGAGTCGGACGTGACCAAATAGTAGCGCTTCCAGGCCAAGTTTGGCGTATCCCAGTCGACTGGATTATCGCTGACGGGACCCGATTTCATCGCAAACCCGGACAGGCAGTTCTTAGTTGCTGGGCGTTTTCGCTTCTCGCGCTTTACATTGGATCGCATCAGCTCGGTATCAGACTGCGTCAACTCGACGTCGGAGATTACTTCTAAAACAAGAAGTTAGTAAATGACGAAAACAAACGGAATATTTACTAACCTACTGATCCGCGCCACAGCTCAGACTTCTTACTCAGCATTGGGGTGATGGTATGGTTGTGACTTTCGTACGGGATTGCAAAGTTCGACACCGACGATGGTGCCTTGCCAATTTTCATCGTTCGGGGCGTGCGGAATGACGATTTGCGTCCAAGTGAATTCATACTTTTGTGTCTTTGTGTGTTCGATATTGTTTCAACTTTTTTAATGAAGGATTACTTATCAAAACGACATCATGTACAAAATGCTCTTGGATGCCTCAATGGAAATGAGGGCGCCACCGAGCAATGCACACCAGTTTGAATTAGCGCGCACACAGGAAGAGGCAGATAATTACAGGTGATAAAGTTTGTACCCACCAGCTGCCTATGCGGCTTTGGATACGAATCAAATTGTCCCAATTAATCTGTATCTACATTTACGTACAGAAGTAGTTAATTACTTATTTCCAACGAAGGAAAAACACGAACAAAAAACGTCAAAGAAAACTAAACAAAAAGTGACAGACGAATTATATGCACTGTGGTTGTTAGCTTCCGCCGATCGCTAATTTTATGCGGAAATCGTCGCTAGTATCAAGTCTATAAACAATTTTGACTTTAGAACATGTTCGATTATTTAGGCGAAAACGCATGGCGCTCAATTGACAACGATAGTTGTATGAGTAAACAATATATCGAGGAGTTAAAAGACATATTCATTGAATCAGAGAAAACTTTCAAATTTATATAAGCTGTTTCGTTTTGTCGATTGTTGACAAATGCCGGCTAAACCTTCGCCAAAGTAGGCGAAAGTAAGTTTGGCTTCGGATGTTTGCCGTTGTTATCATCTAGCCAAGTCAAAATCACAAATATAGATTTACTCCCGAATCCAGCTGCCAGTCTCAGAGACTCAGATAAGAGATTTGGCGAGATAGAATCTTCGTCCCTCCACAGCATGTGAAAATCGACCCACTTATCAAGGTGTGCAGTACCGTGTGTTTGCTCAATTAGTGAAAAATGCATCATGTCTTGGCAGGTGATTGAGTGCTGATTTTGGGCCTCGATTCCAGAATCGCAGCATGAACCAGCGAATCACCCCCTGTGCGCCAAACGACCTCATCAAACTCAGCATGGCTAATCGACTAGAGTGAGTGAAATGTGGTGATGATGATGATCCCCCGGCCAGGCAAACGTCAAATAAACTTGATCAAATTGAACTTTGACCGATGGACAGGACACAAAAGGGAAGTGTACAGCCCCATTGTTTATCCTGCTTGTTTCGACTGAATTTGATTGATCGTGTAGGTCAAAAACACAGTTTCACATGTTTTGAGCTTCCGACAATTGTATTGAAACCAACCAAAATACACTGCGACGCCGACAGGTGCCCAATCTTAGCAACATGGCCCTTGAAAATGAGAGTAATCTCCAAAATAACAGTTTGTGTGTATCCGCGTGTTTGAATCACGGTGTTTCCGGTGTAGTGATTCTCACCCAGCCGATCAGCCATATCAACCTTGGATTAGGGTCAGATATATGTATGAGATTCAAGGGGATATTTTAACGGCAGGTGTAATAAATCCGTATATATGTAAACGCTGTCTGACGAGATCAGAAATCGGCCAACGCCGAGCACTTATTTGCCTATGAAATAAACGATCATTGGTATCTAACCGAATGGTGAATAAACAAACCAGCGTTACATGTCCGTATGATCTACATGTTCACTCCAGGTGACCATATGTGACGATTACATCATAACTAACGTGACAGTGAACATGAAAGGTCGGCATGTAACCCGCCTCGACACGCTTATTAGCGCTCGAGCGGTGTGAATACGAATTTTACTTCAAACACTCATTTCTTGTGGCTAACCACATTTATACCAACTTCGAAACCGTACTTAGAAACCAGTTCGATTAGGCGAAACGTTGGCATTTTGGTGTTAAATATAAACTGGTTTTAGTTGAAGGACTAAACGCATATGGCGACGAAAAGATCTAAGGTTCTGATCAAGTGTCGATACAGATGGCCGACGGAGACAAGCACTAATGATAGATTTACTGCATTTGCTTTTCATCATGCCGATGCCGAGTGTCCACTAATGTCTAATTGCATTTGTATTGACTACTAGGATTTGGCCCCTTTCCTGTGTATTTGAAATTGTTATACGGTATCACCTGTCCCATTCATGGTAAACGGTTTTTATTAACAAACACCAGAAAAAATAAATCTGGCCGTTTCCGAGTTTTGTTATTTTGATACTATTTTTTCTGACACTTTCTCATGGGGTCGAAACCTGGTCCGAGCTAATGAGAAATGTTATCCGTGAAACCAAGCTCGAACCTCAATGAAAGTTTCCGGACAAGTTGAAGGCTATATGCCGATATCCGGCGAAATGTCGGTCGTTTCCCTGTTTGAATTGATCAATCACTCGACGATCCGGCCATATCATAGCCACTTACAACTAGTATTGCAAAAATCCAAGTCAGAATATATTTTGGCAACTATGTGTCGAGGGCACTCGACACTCTGTGATTGATCGACGTGGATCGGACACATCAATCGCATTCTAACATGAGTTCGGGGTGAGGCGCGAAAACAAGCATTCCTTACCTGTTGCCAAAATCAGCACTGAACAGGGACTTTAAACTTTGCTCAACGCTCAGGATTATTCACGATTTGTTTAGCATTCCGATGGCTTCTGATGACAACAAATTAAAGATTCAGTTTTCGCGCCGTTTTACAAAGTTGATTTGTGCTTTCGAAGCTTATCCCGCGATTAGCCCAATCATTGAGAAAGAGATGGCATACATTGATTTAGAGTTTTATTTACGCGAATATATAACTCTCACCTGCCCTTGTAAACAGCGTTTTAGAGTCTTCTATTTGTCGATATCACAGCATGGGCAAATCGGGTGTATTGACAAAAACATACTTTATGTGACCTTATGATATAAGAAACAAGTTGGTCGAGTCTCCAAGCACCATAAATTCCACTTATACCACCCAACCACAGTCAAGTTTTGGCTAAAATACCAATGCTATTTTTGATTCTATCGCCATCTTACGTAAAAGTGACACTAAGAACACACACATGCGGGCTCAGATTGCCTTTCAAGATTTGGGGTGTTGTCTTACAAGTGGTCCGGCCCTCGGAAGTAGTGACACTACTTTAGCCACACCTGTCCAACAACAAAACTGACCAGTACATATCATGTTTTCACGGCTCACACCAGGCCAGACGGTGGAGAGGTCAAAACAATATGACCTGCTACTCACTAATTTTCTTATCGCTAGTTAGGGTTTGATGAACTCGGACGGGTTAGAGCAAGGAATGGAACAACAAAGCTGACCCATGCACAGATGTGATAATAATGATAGGACAAACCGGATTTTGAGTAGATCTAAGTAGTCATCATGTCAGTCTGACCAA